>WHYT01017196.1:318655-361426 GCA_009806455.1 Tetrax tetrax | reverse complement strand
TATATATATATATTCAGAAACACAGTTTGAGGACTTCTTGCCCCACTTCCATGTCCCCATTCAAATCTGTCTTCACTTTTGTATGATCTGTTTCTTCAGTTTATATTGTATGTTTCTTCCTGACTGGCAGTTTGATTTAGCCAAACTATGTGCCAAACACACTGGCCTGCCTGTGCTGCAGAACCTCTGCCGTGGTGAATGTAACTAGCTAGAAGGTTATCTTTTCTCCCTAGTAGTTTAAGAGGAATGCCTGAAGAATTTAGTTTCTAGTGACATGAGGAGCCAAATCTGCGCTGCTTGTTATGCTGGAGTTGCTGGCGGGATCCTGCAGTGGAGATGCCATGGACGTCAACAAGGACTGTTTTTGTTGGAGTGGTTATCACACCTCTCCTAGTGACGTAAGCTAAGCCCACAAAAGCATTTTTTTGTTGGCTTAGCTGTCTCCAAAGCGAGAGTCTTTCCAGTGCAGCAATGACTGTCAGTAACCCATTTACTCTCACAGGATTGTTAGCAGCTGCACTTCTACATTTTAAAGGCCTCTGTGAAAGAGCTGATACTGTTAAAAGCTTTGTGTGTAAATTAATTCTTTGGATACTGCTTAAAACGGTTTTTATTGAATATGCTAAACTCAAGCAAACAGGCTAATTATATTTCTATACACATATATTATTTGCTATTCCCTAATATATGTATTTTTATATGCATACAGCTAACTAACAGTACCATAGCTCATTTATTAAAATGAAATTTGCATCTCAAAGTGTTCTTTGAGAACATTTCAAGCTAGAGAGTTGAGGCTTCTAGAAATTTGTTCTCTAGAAGCTCATAATTTTAAATAAGCTTCTGTAGGTTTGGCTACTAAAATACTCTTGAAAGTGAATGTGCATAGGTCATAAATAAAGTTGAATTTAAATTCTGCTAAGTTTATATTAAAATATTTTTTGTTTGTTTTTTTATTTACTCACCAATATTGTTAATTTGTTTTGTCTTAACAGGAAACACTGGATGCTCTGGTAAAGTCTGAACATATGACAGATGAGATCAAAACTCAGTTAAATGATCTCTGTAGATTTTCCAGAGATTTGAGTACTCATTCTTCAAAAGTCTCAGGGTTGATTAAGGAGTATAACAGGTACGTGTTCATCTTGATTATAGTTAATCAATCCCATGTGTGTCTGTGTGGGTGTGAGCTGTCTTTTAGGAAACCATTAATTAGAATTTTAAAGGTAGAAGCAGAGGTATACATGATGAGAATAATTATTTTGATTTTGGCGTCAATAGAGGTTGTGAAAAGTAGCAATTTGTTTGTTTGGTTTTTTGTTTTTGTTTTGGTTTTTTTCCTAAAAGCCAGGATATGCCACTAAACTCAGCTGAAGCTAATGTATATCCACACTTGACCTGTTGCAGGAGGAATCCTTCTAAGAAACTGTGGAGTAGCACTAGGGCTTATTTGTCTGAAGGAGGAAGAAGCCATACCAGCTGTTTAAGATCTTTTTCTTAGTTTTGTTCTTCAGTTTACTCCTCTTTGGCTAGCCAGTTCCTTGAAACAGAGGCGCAGCATTTACTTGCTTTCTTGCTTTCTCTCCAGCTGATTTACTTGGGAGTGACACACCTGCATTTCAAAGACAAGATTCTGTTGTTTCTTGCAGGGAGTTATAGCTTTTGGCTTTTGTAGCTGCAGAAGAAGGGTGTGATGACCCAGACTGATCCCTTCAAACGTTACGAACTTAGCTGAGCCACAGAAGTTAGAACTGTAATTGCTGTAATTCTGCATCCTGTCCCTAGAAAGAGGAAGGGGCTTGCAGAAGCTGTTCATGCTTAGGTGCACTGAGTCACTCTCTGGAAACACTTACACCTGTCCTATCTGTGACAGTTATGTCCTCATTTCCATGTTTCACTTTTAAGGAGCTGAAAGCTTCTAATGGATTTCCTGGTGCCTCAGTTAAGTGCTTAAAGTTGGTAGAAGGAATCCAGGTTAACCTAACCTTACCATTGTATTTCAGAGAACTAAGTAATAGCATTGTCATCTAACAGACTCCTGCCTTTCCTTCCTCCCTCCCTCGCTTGCATCTGCTTCCCTGATGTGATCAATCCAGCCTCTGCCTGCAAGCTTCAAAAGGATGTCAGAGCAAAGAGCAGATCTTGCAGCAAAGATTTCGGACGGCTTTCAGGGACTTCCAGCAGTGGCTGGTGAATGCAAAAGTCACCACAGCCAAATGCTTTGATGTGCCTCAAAATATCAGTGAAGCTTCAGCAAGTCTGCAGAAAATACAGGTAACTCTATAGCAGTAAAATATTAGTCTGAGGGATACCCAGTCAGTTTCATATAAAGCTCATATTGAATTGCTTGGTTAATTACTATTTTTTGTTACTGTTGTTATTGCCAATACTAAAGGTGACTAATTGCAAGGAAATAAACACTTTTTTTTTTTTCTTTTTAAATCTAATTTGTTTAGGTTAGTTGTTGGGCTACTTTGTGTGTAGTTGTTGTCTCTCATAGTAGTTTTCCTTGTTTGTTTCTTTTTTACAATAGGAAATAAATATGTTTTTGAAGTAGAAGAGTATTGTAAAATCAGAATGATATCAGAATCAAAACTTAGTACCTGTAATTATTTCGAAGTTATGTAAATATTTTTCCTCATATATGAAAGCAGAGCTCTTATAGTGCAAGAACAGAGTTAAAATGTGTGCAGTGAGAGCAGGCATTTTAAAAGTTTATTTTTCACATAAAGCTAAAACAAGCCCCTGCTACTCTGTGGAAAGGAATGCCAATTAAATGTTTATTTTAATAAAGTAAGTGAAATAAATGCTTTTATGAGTAGAATATAACTATGATTTAATCTGAAAATAGCAAAATGAGAATTATATAATGAGATTGTTAGATCTTCAGTTATATGAATTTCTTCTGTTATGCTATTGCAGTTTATCAGCAAACAGCAAAACTCAAATAACTTTCTCCTCCTTATTTTAAATTCATTTTCCCTTGCTTAAATAGTTTACCTAAAAGCATAAACAAAAATACTGTATTAATATATCAAATCTACGACTACCCCAAAATGAGAATATGTTTAGAGGAAATATCAGGGGGAAAAATCCTAATAGTTTTTGACATTAAATAAAGAGTTTTAGCAAGACACTTTTTTTTTTCCAACAATGGTGAGGTTTTTTTTCTTTATCACTGCAGCCCCTTCATAGCATAAGACCTTACTTTGTTCTCCTCCTCCTTGAAAACTGTTTTAGATGAAATAAACTTCTTTCGACATCCAGTAACTGCTTTAGAACTTCTAGAGATGTCTTGGTAACCTGAATAAAATTAAAATTTTATTTTTGTTAAAAGTTAAGTTCTGTCTGGTAGCACATTTCACGTCATTAAGTCACAAGATGATTAGATCTTTGGTTTTAATATAGCCAGAACTTGAACCAAGTATTTCAAAGCTGACAGATCCTTTGCATTCTCTACTAAGACCTCTAATGTAACACAGAATCAGAACCTGACTTGGTAATTTTTGTATCAAGCCTGCTACTTCTGAACGTGGATGTAACTTTATGATTATGGGTATAAAACTATGTGTGTATCACATAGTCATTATAGTAACAGTTTAAAATATTGATATTTAAAACTACTAAGTACCTTTGAGTCCTAAATGCCTACAAAAGCTTTTAATAATTACAAGTTACAAGAAAATTATCACAGTACATTGGAATTTAAAAATCTGTCTGTTGCCTTACATTTCTGAATAATTCTTGCACATGCATATTTCCATACACTTCTTGCATCCCAGCATTGTGCATGATTTCTGTAAGGAAAAATGTTTTCAAACAGGGGTGGGAACTTCAGGATGCGGAGGGATAAATCACACAGCTTAGACATCACTGAGGGTCCAAGTGTCAGCTCACACCCCTACACACTCACTGGAAGTTCAGTGTGGCTGTCACCCGTGGGCTTCAGTGCTGTGTATGCCTTGGAGTGGGCTCTGGCTCCTGCTGTTGCCCGTCCCAGGATACTGGTTCCCTGAAATGAAACTGGTACCACTTTCTGTATGATGGAGACCTAAAGTATAACACCCATTTGAATGACCAGTAATTGTCTCATGAAACACAGAAGATACAGGTAATCCTAGAGTCTTAATATATACATTATTTTAGACAGATATCACTTTTAGATTAAGTAACTGTTGTCCCTAAATCCCATAAATATGAATGATATTAAAATGGAATGTACCAAAAGATGAGTTAGCATGTTAACGAGCAGAAACAATAAACTCTTATCTCTTAAAATTTGTGGGAGCTTGCCATTGACCTTTACTGGGACCTAAAGTTGACCAATTAGCTTCTTTTATTACTATTTTTAGGAATTCTTATCGGAAAGTGAGAACGGACAACAAAAACTAAACCTGGTAACATGCAAAGGAGAACTGCTGTGCTCTGTTTTACCAAAGGAAAAGGCTAAAGTTATCCGGGACAAATCTGCTGCTGCTAAAGAAGACTGGAAAAATTTTATCACCACCCTCCACCAGAAGGAATCTGTGTTGGAGGTATTGAACCAGTCACAGTGATTGAATCTAAGTTTTTTTTCTCTTTGCTTTTGTTTCAAACGGCACAGTTTAGATTTCATATATAGCTGTAAGTGTTTATGATGTGACAGAACTAATAAATAGCTGTTTTCAAGAAGTCTCATTCTTCTGCTTATATTTTGTTTACTTGACTCCTGATGACCTGATTCCGCTTTGATTTAAGTGGGATGTTTCATGCAGAGAGGTGTTCTTCAGAGTAACTGAAGATATCAATCAATGACAGCAGTTGCTGAAATTCAGTAACATGAGTCTCATCAAATGTACTGGATTACTAAAACGCGTTTTCTTTTTTAAGGACTGTTTTAGCACAGACTTCTGAGACTGTTACTGATTGAACAGTCCCAGTACAGTGGGTAAATGTTGTCTCTCTTATTGCAAACTGTCATTTAAAATAAACCCCAGTGCCTTTCTGTGTTCAGAACTCAAAATTCAACCAGCACAGAAGGTGAATATCTTAAAAACATAATCTTTTTTAAGATCATAGATTTTGAGGTCAAAAGTTGGAATTCCCTGCATAGTGTAGGAGAATTAAAGTTCCTAGGCATACCTATTTCAAACCAGTGCTGTCTAACTAGCTGAGAAAAAGTTTAAATACATTTAATGCATTGTGTAGGAAAGTCTTTCTACCTTGAGTAGGAAGGACTTACTTTTCTTCATCTCAGCCATGGAAAGAACATGTCCTTAGAAGTTAATCTTTATAGCCAAGCACTTTTCAGTTTCATAGACTTAATCTTTCATTCTGATATTTAATTTAAGTGATAAGGCTATCGCTAAAAAGAAAACTAAATCAGTCTGGGGAAAAAAAATAGCTAGGGCACAGGAACTATGCTGCTCAGGTTTCTATTCCGTACGAGTTATTTCACATGCTCTTTTTTTCAATCATGCAGAATAAGCCTCTAAGAAAAATATGCAGGTACTAAAGGAATGCTTACCTATGCCTTTACGCACACATTTTTATAACCAAAATTTTACACTAAGAAATAATATAATCAGAAGTTATTGAACTTAGTAATACATCACCTAGGAATAGTGGCAGCCCATTTAAGGAGGAATCAGTATGAATGAACATCTGCAGTCAGATGTTAGGTAACTCATATCCCAAATTAGCCTTTCTTCAGACTCTCTTAGCTGTGTGAGTTACGCTCACGTTGAGTTAAAGCTTGTAGGATCCGTAAACCTTTCAGTTCAGAGGAAATTTGTTTCAGTCTCCCCTCCACTGTGTAGACATATCTTGCATTGTTGCCTCTATTTGCCTCTTAATGAGGTGCGCTCTCATACTTTTCATTTAATGTCTCTTTGTGAGATGGGAAGGAGCAGGGCTGGTGTAATTTATTTTGAAGAGTTGTGTGGTATTTGGCTGCTGTTTTATATCCTTTTTGTGTGCTAGATGTGTGTGTTGTACATTAGTTATGCACAGTGCAGTTGGACTGTTGATAAAACTATGCATGTATTCCCAGAACTTAAAGATCCAGATGAAGGACTTTGAAGCAACTGCTGAGCCTCTGCAGGACTGGCTGACCACAACTCAGAAGATGGTACAAGGAAGTAGCAATCGGCTCCATGACCTTCCTTCCAAGAAGAGAGAACAGCAGAAGTTGCAGGTGACTTATGAGCCCTTTTAACACAGATGAACTTTCCCGTCTCATCGATTCCTTACAAAAGCTTGATCATTCTGGCATCCTGACCTCTAATTAAGATGAGAACTGGTTTCAAGGATTGCTGTTGATGATCCTCTCCCATCATCAGGTCTTGCATCTCCACATTTCTTATATAACATGCTGCTTCGTTGCTGTAGCCGTATGGTGTGCCTTTCTTGGCAAGCTTGCCGTATTTCACTTCTATTTTTCATGGGGCTTTCATGTGTTCTCTGTTTTCTGCTTTCTTGCACCCACTCTTAATATTAATGTGCTTGTGCTTTACAGTCTGTCCTTGAGGAAATAAGCTGCCACGAGCATCAGCTCAACAGGCTAAAAGAGAAAGCTCAGCAGCTGTGGGAAGAGCAAGCTGTCAGCAAAAGCTTTATGCGCAGAGTGTCTCAGTTGTCTTCTCAATATCTTACTCTAAGCAATCTGACAAAGGTAATGCACCTAGTGTATATGCTTTTAAGCAGTTCATTTGATGTAGGTGGGGAAAAAGAAAGACTGAAATGTGGAACACTGCAGTTGTCTTGCTTGTCTGCTCTGTGGTATGTCTGATCTATCTTGTCTTTTGCACTGGCTTTAAAGAGCGGGAAGTAAGAACCTGGGTAATTCTATGGATTGTCAACAAAATGGAACTGTGACTTTTTTTTTTTTTTTCTTGAAACTTGTTGTGATTAAAAAGTAAACCCCACCTGAATACATAATATTTTTTTCCAGATTCAAAACAAGGTGGGTTTGGTTTTGATTATTTCAAGCACTGAAGACATTTTAGTTCTGTAATAAGTGGCATCTGAAAGTAGTATTTTTCAAAACTTAGGAGAGTTTCTTTTTTTTTAGAAAATACAGAATACAGAAAAATTATTACTTCATTGCATCCTTTAATGATGATTAATTGTTTGCATTTTAAATGTCTTAATCTATATCTAATCGATTGATCTTCTGAAAAAAAAAAATACCTTGTAGGCTGCCTTAGAACATTCAGTGGGAGACAGAGGTCAAACTCTAAAGCATCAGGCTGGGAACTGAGAGTTTAAACTAACTCTGTTTTGCTGAGTGGTGCTTGACAAAACATTTCACCATTTAATAGTCCTACTGTCTCTATTGTGTAAGCAGATAAGAAGGTCTTCCTATCAGGACTGTTATTTTTCACAAATTTCCAGTCATGAAGGCTTAATATGGAATTAGGCTTACAGTTACTACAGTAAGGAGAATAATTAAGGATATAGGAGGTGTGTTATGGGATAAAAATTCAATTCAGAAAGCATTTATGATCGGACAATTGCTAGATTCTTAGTTTCTATCTTTTCTGTGGAAATAAAAATTATAAAGCATATCTAGAGCTGTTTGACATATTGAAAATGATTGTATATATGCCCATAATAAATTTTAATTACTGCAAAATGAGAAAGGGAAAAATGTATGAGTTGCTAACATTGGCTTATGTGGACAGAACTTGTAGGAGATGTCAGGATGAGAAGGAGTCTGAGGCAGTGGATACCTACAATCCAGCCTATGAGAGAACTGAAATTATTTGGATAGCCATGGATGGTTAAGAAAGATCCCTCTGTAACTTCCTTAGCCTGTTTTACTGACTTGACTTTAGTTCTCTGTCACCATGTGAAATATGCTGTGCTCTGTATTCCTGTTCACCTCAAGCCTTTTAGCAATGTAACTTAAGCACTTTTTTTTTTAAATTCATATGAGTGTCAGTGATTTTTCAGAATAATGATTATAGCAGTGGGAGTCATTGGGGGAAATGAAAGAGGTCTGTCTTTTCAAAATATCAACAGAGTAACGTCGCTGCAGTGACACAGCTTGCCCAACTTCAATCTGTCTTGTGCATTGACAGATTTCTCAAGTTATCTTCAGTTGCAATACTGAATGGAGCTTAGGTGTATTTTACCAGATTTTTTAGGAAAAAGTGAAACTGGAAACCTCTTGTCTACTTTGGATGAGAGAAGACAGTTAGATGAAGCTTTACATTTAGAAAACAAATAAGGATGTTTCTGAGATTTTAATTTGTATGTTACGTTTGGACAACTCGTGTGTGTGTGTATGCGAAATTCATTCCATGCTCAGGTAAGAGTACTTGTAATTATCAGTGTGTGAAGAGAATTTCTGCTATAGCTTATGAAGCTCATTCTAAAATCTGGAAGGAGGTACAGAGAATAAGCAAATAGTTGAATAGCTGCAGGTGCTAATTGCTATATGAATTGCAGGAGAAAGTTTCCAGAATGGACAGGGTTGTAGCAGAGCACCAGCAGTTCGCGCACAGTGTCAAGGACCTCCAGGACTGGGTGGCTGATGCAGTTCACATGCTTGATTCCTACTGTCATCCTACTGCAGACAAGAGTGTTCTGGACAGCCGAATGTTAAAGTTAGAGGTATGGAAACAGTGGACTCCAAAACCTGCTGTTTTAAATCTGTAAGAAGAATGCAAATATAGGATACTTTATGTTAGGTGTTGCATATCAGTGTAATGACTGTTGTCATTTAGACACTGATTTTCAGTTTACTCAAAAATAACTCTTTATAGAAGAAAGAGCTCATTATTAGAAGTTTTCTCTTGGTGACCTTTATGACATGGAAAACTGCATGTATGCAGCTTGTACAAGTTTTCCAGTAAAGCCAGTTAGTGTATTTATGCCCAATTAGTGATAAAAGTAGAATAATATCCACCCACTTTTTAGGCACTGCTAGCAGTGAAACAAGAAAAAGAGATCCAAATGAAAATGGTTTTGACAAGAGGAGAATCTGTTCTGCAAAATACTTCTCTGGAGGGAGTACCAGTGATTGAACAGCAGTTACAAACCCTGAAGGACAACTGGGCTTCTCTTCTGTCTGCTTGTATCCAGTGCAAGAGGTAAAAAGGGTATGAGCTGCAGAATGAGGCTTAGCAATAAAGCTAAGTTAATTCCCAGAGTTTTATTATTACAAGAGTCAAATTAATGTAAAATGACTGTATGTGCCTAACATTGCAGGTCTAGAGGCCTTAAGTGACACAGTCATTTAAAGTAGAAAAGCAGAGGGGGAACTGTCAGGGACCTAAGCTTTGTTAATACTTATTGTCAATATGCTCTTAAAAGTGGATTTCGTGTTCATGATCTTGTTGTAAGTTTTCCTTTGAGTTGCACTTGATGCCTTGCATTTTTCTCAGAAATTAGAAGATCTTGTCATGGACATTAATAGTTGCTCTGTCAAGATCCTGTCTGGTTTTCCACTTGCTAGCATTTCACAGAAGGTACTGTAATTACAGTCTCCAATAGTGATGCTCAAAGAAATAAAATAAATAGCTATAGGGGGAAAAAATGAAGCCTTCTGTGGTGGAGCATCGCTAATTGCAAATATTTCAGTTTAAAACAACAAAGGTAATTAAACATTAGAATGCAGCTACTTTTGAATGCATGCAAAGGGATAGAAAATTTCTGATTCTTGATCTTATGCTTTCAGTTGCATTTATTTACTAACTCTAGAACATGTCAGTTAGCTATGTAACTTACAAAGCTCCTTAATATTCCGAGTTTGGAAAACTTAATTTCTCTTTACCAGCCAAATAGCGCTCGTGGTTAAGACCTCTAGGGATTTTAACAGCTCTGTCTCAGACTGCTTAGGTTGTGATGCATTTTTCTTATAAATATGGTCTAGAATAACTGTATGTGACTATATCTCATGAGACCCTCCACTATCACAACAAATACGTATTTTTAAATTACAGTCAGCTGGAAGGAGCTCTCTCCAAATGGACAAGTTACCAGGATGATGTTCGTCAGTTTTCCAGCTGGATGGATACAGTAGAAGCAAGTATGAATGCTTCTGAAAGGCAGTATGCTGAACTGAGGGAAAAAACAGCTGCCCTCAGCAAAGCAAAGGTATGTTTGCTTTATGACAAACCAGCAACAAGCCCATATCACCTTATAAGCAACAAAAAAGGCTGAATAACTGGAAGATTAATCTGTGGTTTTATTTTAATGCTGCCCATTGATAAATGTGTTCTCTTTCTGTTTTGCAGCTACTCAGTGAAGAGGTGTTGAGTCACAGCAGCCTGTTGGAGAAGATTGAAGTGAAAGGAGGTGGGATGGCTGAGCATTATGTCACTCAGCTTGAACTCCAGGACCTTCAGGAGCGCTATAAGTTCCTCAAGGACAGAACGAGGGTACGGTTTTTCTTGATAGCACTCCCTCAACAAGGAAAAAGAGAAAGTCTTCATTTATTTTACAGTTAAATGAGGAGGAAAAGTTTGAGGACAGCTGTAACTTAATGTAACAGAAAGTTATTTGAGTGATTTATCTATCTGTCATCCTGTACCACTAAGCTTCGGGTGTCTTCGGAAAGATTCTAAAAATCTGAATCTGAAAAAAATCAATAGAATAGTCACAGGAATTCCATGTCAAAAGTCTCATTGACTTCAGTGCAGATATGATTTTACCAATTGTGACTCAAAAGTTGGAAGCATCTTTGAATCTATGATTTGCATAAATGTATGTTTTGCAATAAATGCAACCAATGTCAGAAAATTCGCAAATGGTTGATGACTATACAAGCTTATTATTGAACACAAACCTTATTAGCAAGTAAACTGACTCTAATGTCAAAAGACCCAGCATGATAAGTACTACATTTACTGATAATTAATATTGTAGAACTGGAAAAGATTAGGGCATAGACAGATAAAGACCAAGATGGCTATAAGATATACAATAAAGAAGAAATAATAAAAGACTTGATGATACATTTAAAGCTAGGTGATTATCTTAAGGATTTGGTTTGGTCATTTGAGAAACCTGAAAAGCTTCCCCAGGGGTCTGTGCAAGCCTGAGCAGACCAAGAGTTGTAATTCCCTGCAACCACTGTCAAGAGGCAAGAGAACTAGTCTCTCTCTCCTTCATCCCACTACTGGACATGGACAGGCCTTGTAAAATATTTATAACACTCCTTTCTTCCTCCCTGCTACTACCCAGCCCTGTTAGAAATAGATAAAGCAGACAGTAGGTTCACGGTTGCTGTTTATGAAAGTGATTTTCACTTTATGTAGCCTGCTGCCTTGGGATGCAGCCTGTACTGCCTCCATCCGAACTCGATTCCCCATTTCCGTGATTTCTTAGAGGGTGTGATTTGCATGTAGTATACTTTTTCTTGTGCTTAGAAAGACTAGTCTTGTGCTAATACACGACATCTTTCCTGCTGTACCCCAGATATGGTAATATTTTAGTGCTGGATTGTGAAATTATTGTAACTTGCTCACCCACATACACAGAAGACTTGCAGTCTGTTTCTCACTATGCTGTGTAGGAACTGCCTGCAAAGGACTTGAGTAGTCTCCAAACCTAAAGATACTAGATAATCTTAATAGAAGATTATTACTCCATTGGCAAAAAAAAAAAAAAAAATCATACGAAGAAAAAAAAATGCAATTTCTAAGCTCATACTGTTACTAATCACTTCAGTAAAATTAATTTAAGTTAGTATAAAATAACACTAAGGTGTTATTTAAAAGTGATCCCAGATCAAAACTTCAAACCCCAGAACTTACAAACTTATAGGAATAGTCTTTTAGGATAAATATCTGTATCCTCACATTTGTCTCCTCTTTTCCTGTAATTGATCAAACCATCCTCAGAATCCCAAGTACTCTTGAATTGTAGGAAAGCTCAGCATCAGATACAAACTTTTCACCTTGATGGAAACTTGGGTTTTATGTTTTCTTGGTTTGATGATACACTAAGATATATGTAAATATTTTAACAAGCAGGAGGCAGTAACAAAAGCTGAAGGACTGCTTAACTTACATCAAGAGTACCAAAGGAATCTGAAGGCCTTTGAGGTGTGGCTGGAGAAGGAACAGGAAAAACTTGACTGCTTATCACATCTTGATGGTGATGCCCAGAAACAGGAAGCAACACTCCGAGACTTACAGGTATATTTAAAAAAAGAATCCTACTTGTAAAATAATAGAATAATATTCATTACTGGACACAAATTGTGTATCTTTTTTTTTTCTCGAGATCAGCTGGGAATCACATCATAAATAAGTACTTTGCCTCTCAAAAGCGGTTCCAGTAAAGTCCGTGTAAACATTGCTACTTATTTCCAGAAAGATGTATCAAGCTTTGGATGAAATCTCCAGGCATACTAATGTTTTCTTTCAAGTTCTGAATTTGTTTTAGATATTAGTCTACCTCTTATTTTCCCTGTGTTTCACAGAATATCAAAAGTATTCTTTTCGTTGGATTTTCATCTTTTATTGCCTACAGTGAGGATGCACCTACTTTCAGGCAGTTCCAGTCATGTAGGCTAGCTCCCGTGGTGAGGGGGGAATACTATTACTGAATCACTTAAGTGATAGTGAGAGGTGTACCTTCAGTAATTTCACAGTTATGGTCTTAAGATAACGTAAAATAATTTCATACCTGTAGTTGAATTACCAAAAGGTCTATACTTGCATTATTCCTTTATTCAAGATAATGAGAAGGTCTTTGTAGGATCGGTGACTCTGTATATATGTCTTGTTATGATAGGTTGCTTTACAAAATCTGAATCCATTTTGAAAATCTGAATATATATCTCAAATATAAACTAAGAAGACATGTAACTGTATTTTCTTACGGTAATTTCCTGGTTATGTTTTCTAATCAGATTGAATCCCTTTGTGGTTTGTAGTCAAGTTCTAGTAAGTGTGAAAATTCCATGCACATCCAGAAGAGGATATTAACAATTATTTTGAAATGATATCTGAAACATATGTAAAAATAAATGGATTTGTTTATTTTAAAAGATTGAAGCTGCACCTTGTTCCTTATTTTTAAACAAATTCAATTTTATAACCAATAACAAAAGTTTTGAATTTAAGGTTGTGCTGAGCAGGCTGCTTCCATCCCATGCCAGCTCAGGCAGCTAATGTTTCAGAACTGACAATAAACTTAGCAGGAAAGAATTTAATGCGCACTTTATCAATAATTTTCTCTGATTCACTTGGCAATAATAGTGATACTCAGTTTGCTTTGTAAGTCAGCGTGCCATCATAGATGTTCTAGGTTGTAGGTCATAGAGATAGTGTAGTATGTGTTCAACCATAGATAACTTAAGGGCATATCTAGATAACATGAGGTAACTACTTTTGTCTTAATTAGAACGAGGGCTTTGTTTGTCATGTGTGAAAGCAAGCTGTTAATGTAGGGTATGTATCCGTAACTCTACCTTTACAGGAGCTGCAGGTCCGCTGTGCAGAAGGACAAGCATTATTGAATGCTGCTGTTCATGCCAGAGAGGAGGTGATTCCCTGGGGCATTCCCCAGATAGAAGACCGAGCCCTGGAGTCCTTGCGGCAGGATTGGCAAGTTTATCACCACAGGCTTTCTGAAGCAAGAAGCCAATTAAATGCCACTGTCAGCAGACTGAGGTTAATGGAGAAAAAATTTCAGAAGGCTAATGACTGGCTAACAGATCTGGAGAAAGTTGCTATCAGGACTGGGAGGCAGTCTGGTAGAGCAACAAAGGAGGTGCAGCTTCAACAAATGAAGGTACAGAGTTTAGTTAAGGCATTCCTGAAACAAAATACCATATGAGGTTTGCACATCAGTTCCTGGTTGCACTGTGAAAATGACAGGAAGCGTTACAGTTCATTCTAAGGTGGTGCCTAGAATGATGGGTACCTTCTGGGCCCAGATTCCTGCCATGTTACTGGTAAAGGTATTGCTATATTAATGTTGAAATCTTGTAGGGAGATCTGGAATTCGTATGCTCTGTGGTATGTGAAGGCATAACTGAGGACAAAGATTGGTCCTGGAGTGGGAAAATGTTGATGAAGCAGGAGTGAAATATGATCAACTGGGTTGTGAAGTCTCTGCTGTGTTGATGTAATAATTCTCCTTTAGTCACTGCAAGGAGAAGACATGGTTGTGAATAAACACAGGAAGTAGATTTGAAGAGATTCAAAATTACACTTTACAGTCACCTTTAAAACTTTGACCAAATTCTATAGGAAGTCCAGGTTCCATTTCTGTTACTATCTGGGGGTTGCGGGGGAAAGCATTAAATCTGTTGTAATGGAATGCAGTCCATGATGCAGGTATGATAAAACTTCTAGCATATTTGTTACTTTAACCGTCATCAGATTCTGGTTTATTTTCCTGTTGGAAACCCATGCTTACAACCATATATTTCTTTTCCTTTTCAATGATTTCCTGACTTAGTTAAAAATAAGTTCCTGTTGTGTTTAAGATGTCTGAATGAATTCTATAAGCTGAATAATGTCTTTGTTTTAGAAGTGGCATGAAGAAATTACAGTCTACAAAGATGATGTGGAGGAAGTTGGGGCATTTGCTCAGCAAATACTGGAGGAAAGTCATGCTGTAAGTAGAATGGGAAGCCAGGCTACACAGCTTACCTCTCGTTACCAAACTCTTCTTCTTCATGTCTTGGTAAGTAATGAAAGTTAATTAATTGTAACATCTTAAATTGTCAATTAAGAAGCCAGTATAAACAGACTTTCTTAATTAGACTTTATCAGACTTTTTTCATTACTGTAGACTCAGTGATATAATATTCACATACATATCCATATATATACACACACACATACATGTAGATTTCATTAAACTAAATGTATTAGAGAACTATAATAGGGATAATGCCTTTCAGTAGATTTCAGTATGTTTGAATGCTGAACGACCTCTAGAAAAATGTTTTCAGGTTATCACTGAAACACATAGATACAGGGAAAATTTGAACTGATAAGGTAGAGTCTTCAGGTCACTTTAGTGTTCCGTAGTACCATAATCACAAGTCACAATTCAAATTTCAAAATATAAGTAGCTTTTCAGTGTTTAGTGTTAACTCACTTTTAACATTAGTGATTGCTATTATGTGCACTCTCATAAGACTCCAGTGAGAATTATCCACTAGATATGAAACAACTCAAAACCTATGTGTATAATCTTAGTATATCAGGTTTCATTAGTAAACAGTGATTTATTGCTGTCTTTAGACAATAACAACGATAAACATCTGGGTGTTTGTTTTTTGTTGGTTTTTTTCCTGCCCCTATCCCCCGTATTTGTTTGAAGGAGCAAATAAAGTTTCTGGAAGAAGAAATACGCTGTATGGAGGAGTCAGAACTGGCTTTTAGTGCTTACACAAATTGGTACAAAGCTACTAACGAGAACTTCGGAAATGTGAGCACCAAGTGTGATGTGGTTGATAAAACAGCAATGGAGAAGAAAGTGCAGAAACTAGAGGTACAGCTTTCTTGAATGTGATTTTTGTTTCTGCTCACCAAAAAGAGGCTGTATTTTAACATGCATCTTAGCTACTCAAAGTTCTGACTTCACCTTGCCCAAAGAAGCTAATAGGTAAAGACCATTTGGTATAAAACTTTCTATTCTCCTGTCATATACACATTAGATCACAGTTTGGCTGTTGAGGTTATGCATAGTCCGAAATAATATAATCCTGTCCTTCCATGAGTCATGTTTATATGTGCTTTTGTTTTAAGTTAAAAACTTAAAATAAATTCTCCTCACAAGGCATCCTGTCATGCATATTTCACACCAGTATGCCCTGTGGCAAGAAGTGCTTCCTATTTCTCATCATTGAAATAACCGAGTAGTAAAACTCACGTTTTGTCTCAGAGTTGTAAATGAAGTTTTTGTATGTCCTGTGGCTTAAACATGATACGCTACGGGAAAATTTCAATCTATTGCAGAATTTGGAGTATGAATCCTCTCCTAATAGCCCTGAGTTTCTGTGTTTATCTTCACAAGCCCAGTGCAGAATAGAAGTATTTGCTTTTTTTTTTTGCTTCCTTCTAGTTTACCACACCTTAACTCTAGGCAATTTTGTATTGAAAAGTCCATTCAATTTCCCTGGCAATTCCTTCTGCGTCCTTAGCAAAATTAAAAAAAAAAAAAAAATCAGTTAGCCTTTCAATGATGACAGAACTACAATGAATGAAAAAAAAAAAGCAAGAGCTTGCAAATGTTTTCTGTTAACTAACACTTCCTTCACAGCTGCTATTGAGTGATATGGACATAGGCCATAGTTTACTGAAATCTGCCCGTGAGAAGGGACAGCGAGCTATAAAGTACATGGAGGAAAGTGAGATTGACCAATTAAGAAAGGAAATTGAGGATCATGTGGAACAACTTGAAGAGCTGGCTGGCTCCGTCAGGAAAGAGCACATGACTTCGGAGAAGTGCCTTCAGCTGACAAAGGAGTTCTCAGACAAGTACAAGGCACAGACTCAGTGGCTCACAGAGTACCAAGCCATGTTACAAGCTCCAGTGGAGCCAAAGAGTGAACTCTATGAGAAGAAGGCCCAGCTGTCCAAATACAAGGTAAAAAGGGAGTATATCATTGTACTATTGAAGTGATTTTGACTTAGTGACTCACAATAAATCCTCTGATCCAAATCTCTGTTCAAGTTTCCTCAATGGATATATGAAATGTCTCTGATCTGGATGTCCAAATCGGCATCAAAATGAAAAGATGCATGATAACTGCATCTACGAACCAGAGTGTGAACCTAGATTTGAAATGTGAATGTCCTGATAAGGCTTCCACATTGGCAAGTTTCCTGTTACAAAGCAAAATTCTTTTGTGACTAAACATATGAGTACTTCTTTTGATATCAACAGAGTTAAATGCTATTTAAGCAAGGATAGGAATCAGTTGATCTTTCTTCACTGCAGACATTGCCTCTGCCTACATTGGCTTAATCAACTTTCTGGTTAAAGCAGAATGTCTCAGCTCTACTGACACCTAAGACAGTCAGCTGCTGTGGCCTCCTCTGCTTTTGGTTAGGATTTCAATGAAGTGGTTTGTTTTGTTGTGGTTTTTTTTTTTTTTTTCCCCCCACAGTTGTAAACATGAGTAGAAAAAAAAAAAATTACAACAAACCCCATTGCTTCACCTAATTATGTTTCTGTGAAATACTCCTGGATTACAGATGTTTTGTAAGATGTGTGCTGAATCTGGCTGCGATGGAGCTAACTCTCCTCAAAGCAGCCCATATAGTTCTGTGCTTTACATTTGTGGCTAAAATACTATTACTAACAAACTAATGTTTTGGCTGTTGCTGAGCAGTACCTGCTTCAGGGCTTTCTCTCTGAAACTGCCCACTATCCCCCCCCCCCCGGATTCAGTGCTGAAAGTCATACGTTGTAGCTGTCTGCTCACTTTCTACACATCTGGGGAGATGGTATCTTCCTGTCATTTCGTAGATGCTGCCATGTGCCTTGCTCTCTGAGCCAGTGGCACAATGACGTAACAGATCAGAATGCATACCCTTGAGAGTACAGTGTTATAGCATCATAGGATCATAGAATAATAGTTTGGGTTGGAAGGGACCCTTAAAGGTCATCTAGTCCAACACCCCTGCAATGAGCAGGGACACCTTCAACTAGATAAGGTTGCTCAGAGCCCTGTCCAACCCGGTCTTGCTGTCCAATCTGTTAATCTGCATAGTGTCTCATTAAGGGGATGGCTTTGGTGATACTTACCCTCTTATCTGCAGAATTTGTTCCTCTGGTGAAGTATTATCTTTAGCACTTGCCTCTTCACACATACTAACCCCCGTTTCTTCACCAGCTCCACACAATCAGCCGTGCTACTAGCCACTTACAAAAAGAGCAGTTGCTTTTAGATGCTTGCAAAGTTCATAGAATCATAGATTTATTTGGGTTAGAAGAAACCTTAAAGGTCACCTAGTTCCAACCACACTGCTCTGGGTGGGGACATCTTCCACCAGACCAGGTCACTCAAAGCCCCATCCAACCTGGCCTTGAACACTTCCAGGGATTGGGGCATCTACCACCTCTCTGGGCAATCTCTTCCAGTGTTCCACGACCCTCACCATAAAGAATTTCCTCCTTATGTCTAATCTAAACCTACCCTCTTTCAGTTTAAAGCTTCGTCCTGTCACTACATGCCCTTGTCAAAAGTCCCTCCTTAGTTTTCTTGTAGGCCCCAGTTAGGTACTGGAAGGCCACTGTAAGGTCTCCACAGAGCCTTCTCTTCTCCAGGCTGAACAGCCCCAGGTCTCTCAGCCTGTCCTCATAGGAGAGGTGCTCCAGCCCTCTGATCATTTTCATGGCCCTCCTCTGGACCCTCTCCAACTGGTCCATGTCCTTCTTATGTTGGGGGCTCCAGAACTGGACCCAGTACTCCAGGTGGGGTCTCATGAGAGCAGAGTAGAGGGGCAGAATCACCTCCCTCGACCCGCTGGCCACGCTTCTGTTGTTTTAGTTGTTGTCTCAGGACACGGCTGAGAAATATGGTCCTGTACTGGTAGCAAAGCTCTTCTCATCTGGAAAGGATGATATGTACAGCGATAGAAGTCTGTGCTTCGGATTAGATGGAAGTTAGTGAAATAGATCTTTGGTGTTTCGTGTCTATATTTTAATTCTTGCTTGCATTGTAGTCCATACAGCAGACTGTTCTGTCCCATGAGCCTTCAATAAAATCAGTGACTGAAAAGGGAGAAGCGCTTTTTGATCTAGTGAATGACAGGACTCTAAAGAACAAGATTCAAGATCTTCAGAGGAGTTACAAGGAACTCTGCAGCACAATAAAGGTAAAAAGTCAGGAATAAAACTCTAGGTTCTTCCAGTTTGCTAGATTCCCCCCCCGCGTCCCCCACGCCCCATCCTTAAGAAGCTAACTGTTTGTTTCATGCTGTCACGTCACACTCTGTAGACCCTGCCAGTTAGATTAAATTATATTTTGCAGGGGTAGGGTGGAGTGGATTCTTGAGTATGGAAAGAACTTCTACCTAGATAAGTCTAATAAGGGTAGCTGAAATGAATTTTGAATGTGGCAGATGAAGTCTTCGTAGCTCTGAGGGGAAGTATATCTGTGACTAGTTTGTTCTACTTTTACTATCTTTGATTGCTTTGAATAGATTTCTAAATACATTATTTTTTGAAGGGACAGGTGCCCTTAAATTATTCCATTTTGTCTCTTGTTTCTGCTAGATCTCACACAAACTCTGTTTAATCTAGCTTAGTTATTGACTAGAAGTCAGTGGAGAAAATGAACTGCAAGATGGATATAATTTAGTTCAATAAGAGCATTATTAACTAAAATTGATTCATTAGTCCACATGTGTGTAGTACTTTAAAAGATCTAATACATCCTAAAGTATGGTTATTCGTAAAGCTTTTAATAGGTTGTACTCCTAACAAGGATAAGCCCTGCAAACCATGTTAATACTTAGGTTTGACCTAAGTACCTTTAATTGCCAATCCATCCACCGGTAGCAGATGATTTTATTTTTTTTCACTGTTGATTCTTAATTTACAGACATTCCTCTGATCTCTACCACAAAACTGATACCTGTTGCACTGGTTGTGATATTGGTGACTTAAGCGTAGAGAAGCTTATGAAAAGTCTTTCTCAAAAGGAGTAAATACATTTTAACTTAATGTGTGTATTCTTAGTTTGCCTACCACAATCACAGGCACTAGGTGCAAGCAAAGGCTGTAAGCAGCAGGGACCCAGCTATAACATTTGCTAGGTCACGTGCAGGCTCTTGAAGGTGTGTAATAATTGTTTCTAAGTGAACTTAATGCCAAGTTGACTATGTTCCTTTTCTTCAAGTAATGAGATCCTCATTTTTTTCCTCTAAGTATGGTATTTCACCTGGAGTGAAAATACTACTCAGTACCACAGAGTTTATACACACAAGTAATCCCTTTGATGCCTTCCTTAACAGTCTAATCATGTGAGAGTCCATCACAGGAATAGAACTCCCTTACTGTGCTTTCAAACTTTTGGTGCTTTTTGGTTTGGGTGGGTTTTTAAATTTTCTAAATACCTGAATATTGAATTTTGGTTATTGTGGACCTACAGGCATACGTCGAAACCTTAGAGATGAGAGTAAAAGAACATGAGGATTACAATAGTGATTTGCAAGAAGGGGAGAAATGGTTATTACACATGTCCAGCAGGCTGGTCAGCCCTGACCTCATGGAGAATAACAGTCTTGAAATAATCACTCAGCAACTAGCTAACCACAAGGTGGGTTTGCTATTGAGTAAACTTCCTTTGTCCAGCAAAACAGAATTATTCTTCTTTGCTTCTCTGTCTCCACTCCAGAGCTCTAGTTATTTGTCATTCGCCTGTGTTATTCCTCTTACTGCTAACGCTGTAAATAAGCATCAGTGTCAGGCTGCTGAAGGAAGTGGTCACCACCCTGGAGGTGTTCAAAGAATCATAGAATTCAAATTCTATGATTCAAATGTAGTTAATAAATCTACCTTGTTGTTGGCACTGTTTCTTGGAGGAGACTGCATGCACACAAGAGCTTTGTTGCACACTAGTCTGAATTCTCTCTCAGATTTTTTCCTGAGATGTCCCAGGAAGTAAAAATCAGTATTTGGGTTGTTTTACTCCTAAGACGTTTTTTATTCTGGCACTTTTAAGGATATAAAAATATTTTAAATTTTCAATTTTTTCTTCCCGTCCCTTAGGTTGTAACATTTCCTACAGTGCTTTTATTGAAGTTATTGTTATGGTTTCTATTAATGATATCCATTCGCTATATGGATAGCTGATGCTTTCTAGAAGATAAAAGAAAGCAAAATCCAAGCCTCCCCACCACTCCCTGAAATTGAGATTCTAAGGGTGGATATTGAAATCTTTTAACTTGTCGTGATTAGTGTGTTGTTCTTTAAGTAACCTTAGATGAAAATTTGGCTCCACCAAAGTCAATGTAAAGAACTGTCTACAGTGGAAGAGTTTATGGAATAAGATATTATTCAGCATCGGATTTAGTCCTCATTAGTAGACACGAGAGAAGTTGGAGGAGCCCCGGAGAGCATGCAACAAAAGATTAAGGATAGTCTTGGGGCATGAGCATATAATGTTTATGCATTATGACTGTTACTGATGTTTCTGTGAGATACCAATGTACAGACTTTTGACAATGATTTATGATGAGTATACACTCTGATAGCTTAACTATTACAAAGCTTATTGTCTGAAAACTTTTTTCCGGATCTAAAGACAAAGTGAGGGGGAAAAACAAAATCTCATTTAAAAAGCTGCGATGCAGAACATATTTTAAGTTTAAAATACTTCTTCAAAAGTATTTTATCTGTTTCTTAGGCTATCATGGAAGAAATTGCAGGATTTGAAGATCGTTTGAACAACCTTAAGAGTAAAGGTGACTACTTGATCAGTCAATGCACGGAACATCTTCAAGCAAAATTTAAGCAAAACATAGAAAGCCATCTTCAAGGGACAAAGGACAGCTATTCTGCCATATGTAGCACAGCCCAAAGAGTAAGCCTTGCTTCAAAGATGGTTTTAGGTTTTTTAAGAGTAACATGCATTATTATTTGTATAAGTACTTGTTTCTTTAAATCCTGTAAACTCTTTCTACTGTTTCCATTTAAATTGAGCCTGCAGGTTACTAATTTAGCATTTCATTTCTGTCCTACAGTTTAATTCCTTGTGATCCAAATGTTGCCTTGCAGCCAGCAAAACTAGCCACCTATCAGTTCTTACTTTAATCTCTCCACACCCTCACTACCCTATTGTTACACTAGTTTCTGAGCCGCTGCAGCAAAAAGAAATAGAACTATTCCTGCTTCAAAAACTAGGGAGCAAACTGCACTCAGTGTCAGCAGTTTGCATATGTGTATAACAGGTCTTAATTATGTGCTAGGAAATTCTGTCTCTCTTAGTAAAACCAGAATATTCAGTTAAGAAGGGCTAGCTGGGTCGTTCTGTTAATCCAATTAGGAGATCAAGCCAGCATAGACCAAAAAAAAAAAAAAAACCAACAAGCAAACAGCAAACCCCAAACAAAACAAAACCCCTAAACGTAGACTTCATAGTCAGTAAGATTTATAGAGGTAGGTAAAATCTCATACTAGGTCAATGGCAAAATTGAACAAGAATACAGAAATAAGACACAATGCATTTCATTTGCATCTCTGGTTTTTGTCTCTAGAGCCATTCCTTAGATATTGTCCATCTAATCCACAAAGTAGTAAGATGCAATGAGATCTTAAGGACTTTACATGCCTTCGTACTTTCATGTACAAGGGCTAAAATAACCACAGTCTTAATAATTCTGTTTTATCTGCAGTTTTCAAGGTGAGAGAAGAAAGCCAATACTGGTGCTTGAAAACGTAATGACTGTACAAAATGTTTATTTTAGGTGTACCAGAGTTTGGAACATGAACTCCAGAAGCACGTTAATCATCAGGATACCCTACAACAGTGCCAGACTTGGCTGTCTACAGTGCAGTCAGAGCTAAAGCCGACTACCTGGCCACCTTTCAGCCTGGCAGATGCAGTTAAACAGGTAAAAGTTCTGCACTTGAAAATGCTCAGTTATCCTTAACAAGGTGAGTTCAGGTAAGAGCTTTATATTGATAGGAATTAGATACTCTCTCTGGCCTTCTCAGAGGGCTGTGTTGTCTCATTGTTTCTTCCCAGCTTCAAAAGGAATACTTTGAGTGAAAAATAACTGTAGCTGAGACATCACACAGGACTTCTGCTCGCTCTGCTTACTGCTTAGAAATATCTGAAAAAAGTTGGCTAATTAGATGAACCTCCTCAGATACTCCACAGATGTGTTTAGCAGACAGGTGGTGTCTTTCTGCTTGTCCAGTTGCCAGTCTGTCTACTAGTGTTCCTATATGAGACCTGGCTTCATAGTCCCATGGACAGAGTCTGGTGTCAGGCAATTAAAATAATTTTTCAGCCCAAGAGCATAGAACTGCCGCTAGCCCACAGTAGCCTTTAAGAATGGTTTCTTTGCTTCTTGATTATTCTTAGTAATTTAATGTATTTTACATTGAATTTTCACCTTGTTTTCGAATCAAACTGGTATGGTACTGAAAATGCTGGAATTCAGGGCTGTCTCATCCACCATGTGGCTTGATACAGACCTTGAAATACTACAGATGGCAGCTCCGTAAGGGCAGCGGGAGCAGGGGATGACAGTGGGGCCCGGGGGAGCTGGCGTGATGGTGGGACCAGCAGGGCAGCACCTCCCCAATGATGTGCAGAACTGCAGCGCACAGGTGAGGAGAGCAGGGTCCCCTTGGTGTCAGCCACCATCTGGCAATCACCAGGCGACTCTGTAGGGATGGGGCCAGTGCCGGGGGAGGCAGGAGGTCAGGGCAGCAAGGCAATGCCAGGAGGATCAGTCAGGCCCAGATGCCTAACTATACCGTAGCTCAGGTGAAATCCAAAGGTGGGTGAGCACCTGAGCTTACATGCAGCTCTCAAGCAAGAGGAAAGGCTTCTGAATGCTTTTCCATTGGCAGGATCCCAGCTGGGCCGAGCCGGGGCTGGCCCTGGGCAAAGGCAGCCAACCCCAAGGAGAGGGACATTTTAAGCAATGGCAGATTGCAATTAGCCTCTCCTCTCCAGGCCAAACAAACCCCATTCCTTCAGACCTCCCTAAATGCCATATACGACAGCCCCATATCCCCCCAGCCCTTTGCTGAGCTTGTACCAGCTTGCCAATATCTCTTCTATGGGAGAAGAGGGAAACTGGGCCAAATACACCAAGGACAGTCTGACAAGTGTCTGATCTCTCAGGCACTGGAGAAGTTTATGGGTATAGGCAACATAACACTTTAATGTTCCCATTCACGTTCTTGAAACTGTATGTGTCTATCCAACACTTTATAAATAAAGAAATAAGCTAGGTAGTGCATCACCAAGCGCTTTGATAATTGGATGATATCAAGTTTTTAGGAGTTACTCTTTTCCATAATTGTGACAGAGCAGCCTTACCTAATAAAATAGTGTATGTCTACATTTCATCTTTTGGAAGTAATAAGCTACAGTAAAAATACTAAAATGCTAGATTGTAATAAAATAAGAGATTACTTCCACAGTCTCGGAGTTTATTTGAGGATTGTCTTTCCTCAGGTAAAACATTTCCGGGCTCTGCAGGAGCAGGCCAATACATACTTGGATCTTCTGTGCTCCATGTGTGATCTGTCAGATGCCACAGTGAAGAGTACAGCAACAGATATTCAACAAACAAAACAAACGGTACAAGATAACCACAACAACCTGCTTTTAATCCTATTTAGAGCTTTAACTGCCTTGATCTATCCTCTTTTAAAAAGGTCATTTTGGGTAACGGTTTAAAGAAATGTCGTCTTACTTTCATATTAAGTATTTATTTTAGAAATAGTTTTCTTTTTCTGCTTTATTTTTTTTAGTTAAATCCACACATTGCCATTCTGATAATAATACAAAGAGACACAACAAAGGTTGCTAAAGGTACTTAGGCAATGTTATAAAATGCTGGTCTGAAACCACACAAATAACTTTCTGTGGAAGATGATTTATTTTTGTAAAACACAATTCAATCTATTCTTCTCCGTATTTCATTAAAGCTTAGGCATATTTTACTGTTATTATTTATTCAACAGTAGATTGCTCTTATTAGCATATACTAATATTTCAATTATAATAAAAATTATGATTATTTAATTCATAAATCAGAGTGCATCTATTTCAGCATATGAATTTGTAGAAATGTACCTCAATTTTAAATTTTAAAGTAGCTTGGTTTTAGAATAAAACTATAAACACAAGTTATTAGAAAATAAATGTTATGAGCTTTCCCATTGTTGTAAAAGTGAAAAATATAGTTTCACATACACACACAACCAAAATTTTGCAACTACTTCTACCAAGAGTAAAAGTCTAATATATACAGTAGCAGTATTCCATACCAGAAAAGCAAATTGTACAAATCCTAGTAATCCATAAAAAAAAAAATGGCAGTCCAAATATTGAATAGCTAAAAAGCATCCCAAACATCAGGATAAGATAAAGCAGTGAAACATTTTTAAGAAATCACGGTGTCTGAACCTTAAAGGAGCCTGGCTGCTGAATTTAGAAGAAAAAAGCTCTGTGACTATTAGACTATTGGTTTAAGGTGATTGATGGGCTTAGACCCAGTCAGCATTCTTCTTATTGGTATTTTACAAAAGGCATATAGGCAAAATAACTGGGCAGAGCAAATAAATGAAAATGTTTAGTTTAAGCTTTTATTTGGTCATTGTGAAGGCATATGGGGCACAGTCCAGCACTATTCTTGACATGCAATAGACCAAATCATACAGGTAATGTAAGCTTTAACAGAAGACTGAGAACACTTTGAAATACATACACTCTTAAATATACTTATTTCTCTCAAGGCTGAATGATTTTTTTTTTTTTTTTCCTTTGATAGGTCTGATTTTTATAACTTTTGAAGATTAAGACTCCTTTTGTGTATAATATTAGCCTCTTCAGAATCAAGTGCAGAAATTTGCAGTTAGTACAGTATTGTGCTCAGTCAAAGAATGATATTCATCCTCCATTCTCCAAAAATAGCTAACTTAAAGCATTCCTACTGCTTTTCATTTCTTTTCTTCTAGATTGAGCAACAGATAATGCACTCACAGTATTTGGCACAAGGTTGGGAAGAGATCAAACAAATGAAGGCTGAGCTCTGGATATATTTCCAGGATGCAGATCAACAACTACAGAATTTGAAAAGGAGACCAGCAGAGTTGGAGCTAAACATTGCCCAGAATATGGTGCTCCAGGTTAAGGTAAGGAGACTTCGGCTTAAGAATAGAAGGCAAGGAAGAAGGGCATCCTGTGGCTGATATTATTATAGTTCATGTTACATGCACGTATTGCGTTGAATTGCTAATATGTTCTAAGCAAGAGCACAGAAGACAGAAGAAAGAGGGTTTCCTTATTGATGCTACAGAAAGCAAAACACTGTACTTCAGTATTTTGGGTTGTTTTGTTTTTTTAACAGTAAACAATTTTCAGCCTACTGTTCTGATTTGCCTTCACTTTTAATGGGCTGATTGCTGATCACAGTGGACTTGAAGATAAGATCTGTAGTTTGTGCTTGCTGAGTTCTTTGGTTCCAATACTTCTCAATTATTTAGATCTACTTCAAACTTAGTCTAGGAAACCATTCAATGTTGCTAGACTCTGAAAAACTACTGGAAAATAGGTGTGATAGAAACCCAATTTAACTTACCCTGAATAGGGAGACAAATGCCTTCAGATCTTCACTCATTAATTTGCAGGTGAGAGAATTTTTATGGCCATTCTACACACATCACAAACATCAGTAAAGTAACAAGAAGAAACAGGAAAACAGATTATTTCTTTGATGAATTATTAAATGCTTAGGTTTTGCATTTTTGGTCTGGACTTTGCTTGTATTCTTTTTCTGATATGCCAGGAGTTAAGTGAAAAGTAAACAGCACTTCTTCATGTCTGTTCTACACGAGTGTTTGACCAAAGTCATAGCCCTTGAAGATACCTTGGCACAATGTGTGCTGAAAGATGTTACACTAGCTATCATTAGAGTCCAGGAAGAAGCAGGATGCAGTATTTCTTCACTGTTTCAGTAAGGAACTTCGTATTATTATGAAAGGCAGGCATCTACTCTACTGTCAGTTGTGGCACAATGTGTATTTTTTTCCTGGAATTTGCCCTGGTAATTGAAGATGCCTAGCTCCATTTGAAGCAGTCACAAAAAGGAATGAGGCAGAACTGAGCAGTAGCATCTCTTCTCCTGAACCCCTACTAGCCCTCAGTGAAAACACATCATCGCAGCAAAGAACTGGAGCTGGGTGTGGTTATTTAATTACAGTTATTGGAACTAGAATTTGAGAAAATATTATATTTAGCCTAGACAGTGTGTAAGTGCTGAAAAACATTTGTTTAGTTTTAGTTATGGTATATTGCATATTCTTTTTTTATGGGGGGTTCTCTGTGACTTCTTATGCAGTAAGAAATGCGTGTCCTGATGGACCCTTTTGTTTGCTGGAATATATTAGCTGAAATAGCAGTCAAACCTGGATAATCATTGCCTTTGTTTCAATAATCACAGCAATAATGGTCGCTATTATAGAAGTAGGAACAAAACAAAGTATGGATGTGGGGGCTCACTGACTCTTGAACTCTGCTTCCTATTTTAGTTTCTAATGAAAAAGAAAAAGGGAAAAAATTACCTAGAAACAGTACTGGTAAAATGAATTCTTATGAGACCCAGACTGTCTTGCATGTTTAGTGTATGGTGGGAGCTCTGCTATTCCAGAAGCCTGGACAACAAGATGTGACTTGATCATGACTTCTGTTGATCACTAGCACTTGGAAGCTGCTCTGGTTTGCCTTCACATCTGTAACCAACCTGGCCTCACCTGAGGAGATGAGGAGAAAGGTTAGGGGAAGGGAGAAGACACTTAGTCCCATTTGCATCTGCACAGCATTTGCCTGGGCAAATAATTAGCCCTTACACAATTTATTTATTTCAGAGTTTTCTTTAAATTCCATCTTATAATTTTGAGTAGATGTCACTGTATTGGTTTTGACTTGTATGTTTTTCAGGAATTCAGTCAGAAGTTGCAGTCTAAGCAGTCAGCTCTTACCTCTGTGACTGAGAAGATGAACAAACTAACCCAAGGACAGGAATCAGCTGAATGCAAGGAAATAGGAGAGCTGAGCAACCAGTGGCTGGACCTCTGCTTTCAGGCACATAGTTTGCTTGTACAGAGGGAGGAGGATCTGCAGAGGACGAGGGATTACCATGATCGCATGAATGTAGTTGAAGTTTTCTTGGAAAAGCTCACAAAAGAGTGGGACAACCTGGCTAGGTAAAAAAGGAGTAGCACGCACAAAGCTGACTTAGTGTATATACACTGAAAGGGCTGTTTACAGAGTGTCTCCAAGTTGCATCCACTAAAAATCCCTTTTTCCATGCTTAATTAAAAGCAAACCTCCCTTATTAATTATAGGACAATTTCTTCTATTGCAATAAAGAGAGTTTGAGAAGCCAGATCTTCAGTGTTTGTCTTTAAGGCAAGTACTGATTGATCCCATCTCAAGAGTATAGCATTTTCTGATATTTCAAGCATTTTGACTATTTTGTTTGAACTCTTGCATTTGCGTTTACTATGTTTCATGTGTGTTTTTCATTGTGATATTGTGTTTTATCTGTTAGACTATTATATTAAAGTTTAGTTGCTGTTGCTAAATGATTGCAGCTTTGTATAGCATAAACACAGCAGCTTCTGGGTATAATTGTGAGAGTTTGTTACTGCTGCTATCACTGTCATGGAACAAGACTCATTTCAACCGCAGTACTTGTTCTTCATATGCGTGATATAACCAGTATGCTCTGTAGTATTCATGTTAATTTGTATGGTCAGCCTGATGACCACATTGTAGATGAAAGGGAGACGTATAAAAATGTTAAATCTTTTAGTTTATATTCAAGACTGGTACCTTCAAAATAATCTGAAAACTGTAGGTATTTATATCATATTTATTTCAGTATACAGTGAGCTTATAATTCATCCTGATCTCTTTTAAAAAATATGTCCTGAGGTAGGATCTAATAATTATTTCTATCCTGTCCGTTTTGATAACAGATCTGATGCTGAAAGTACAAATGTACACCTTGAAGCTTTGCAAAAATTGGCACTGGCACTACAGGAAAGGAGATTTGCTCTGGAAGATTTGAAAGATCAGAAACAGAAGATGATAGAACATCTGAATGTTGATGACAAAGAATTAGTAAAGGAGCAATTTGGTCATTTTGAGCAACGCTGGACTCAGCTGGAGGACCTTGTCAAAAGGAAAATTCAAGTTTCTGTTTCAGCCTTAGAAGAGCTCAGTTTGGTGCATTCCAAATTTCAGGAACTAATGGAATGGGCAGAGGAGCAGCAACCTGGTATCTCAGAGGCTCTTAAACAGAGCCCTCCTCCAGACTTGGTTCATAGTCTTCTCATGGATCATCTTACCATTTGCAGTGAGCTTGAAGCCAAGCAGCTTGTTCTGAAGATGCTTGTGAAGGATGCTGACAGGGTGATGACCAACCTAGGGCTCAATGAAAGGCAGGAGCTGCAGAAAGCACTTTCTGATGCCCAGCACCATGTAGGTTGTCTCAGCGATCTGGTTGGCCAGAGGAGAAAGCACCTGAATAAAGCACTGTCTGAAAAGACCCCGTTTCTTATGGCAGTTTTTCAGGCTACAAACCAAATTCACCAGCATGAGAAGAAGGTAACATTTCCAGAACACATTTGTCTGTTGCCGGAAGATGTGAACAAACAGATCAGGACTTGTAAAAATGCTCAGGCTAACCTGAAGGCCTATCAAAGTGAAGTCACGGCATTGTGGGCTCAAGGAAGGGATTTAATGAAAGAAGCAACAGAAAAAGAAAAGGGTGAAGTGTTAGGTAAACTGCAAGAACTACAGAATGTGTATGACACTGTTTTACAGAAGTGTAACCAGAGATTGTTAGAGCTGGAGAAAAATATAGTTTCCAGGAAATATTTCAAAGAAGACTTGGATAAAGCATGCCATTGGCTAAAACAAGCTGATATTGTCACATTCCCAGAAGTCAATGTAATGAATAGTAACTCTGAACTATACACGCAGTTGGCAAAATACCAGCAGATTCTTGAGCAATCTCCAGAGTATGAAAATCTGTTACTTGCACTGCAAAGAGATGGCCAAGAAATCCTACCATCACTTAATGAAGTGGATCATTCTTACCTGGATGAAAAACTTAACATTCTTCCTCAGCAATTCAATATTGTCACTGGTCTGGCAAAAGAAAAATTATATAAGGTTCAGGAAGCAATTTATGCTAGAAAAGATTATGCCTCTTTGATTGAGTTGACAAGTAAAGCTCTGACTGAGCTAGAAGATCAGTTTGTTAACATGGGCAAAGCTCCAGCTTCTGTTTTAGCCGAAGAAGCTGTGTCACTCCAGCAGGCCTACAGAGATCTCTTAGGTGAAGTGGTGAGCCTTGGTGCGGCGGTGGATGAACTAAATCAGAAGAAGGAGGCCTTTCGAAGCACTGGCCAGCCATGGCAACCAGATGAGATGTTAAAACTTGTCACCCTATATCACAAGTTGAAGAGGGAACTAGAACAGAAAATCAACCTGTTGGAAGACACAATAGAGGCATGCCAGCAACATGAGAAAATGTGTGTGCAATTTGAGGCACAACTAGAGGCAGTGAAGAAGGAGCAGATTAAGGTGAATGAAGAAACGCTCCCAATAGAAGAAAAGTTGAAAATATATCACTCTTTAGTGGGCAGCTTGCAAGACTTGGGGAGTCTTCTGAAGCGAGTAACTGAAAATCTAGAAGTCCTTTCTCCTCAGCTTGACTTATCTGCATGTGAGACAGCAAATCACCAAGTACAGTCTTGGCAAGAGAAACTAAAGTGTTTGCATGCCGCCATTGGTGACACCGTGATGGAGTGCGAGAACAGACTTGTGCAAAGCATAGACTTCCAGACAGAAATCTGCCGCTCACTCGAGTGGTTGAGATGGGTGAAAACAGAACTTAATGGAACATTAAGTTTGGACCTCAAACTGCAAAGCATCCAAGAAGAAATCCGAAAGGTTCAGATACATCAGGAAGAAGTGCAGTCAAGCCTGAGAATAATGAATGCACTGAGTGATAAAGAGAAAGAGAGATACATGAAAGCAAAGGAGCTGATACCTGCTGAGTTGGAAAACACTCTTGCTGAGCTGACGGAGCTAGGCAGTGAAGTTCAAGAAGCTATACACATGAGACAGGTTAGTGCACCCAAAGTGTCATTAGTTTCTTGCTCATGAAGCTGAAAATTACGTCTCTGTGGCTTGACGTTTGTAATCATCATGAAAAGATTGATTTTCATTTCTATCTGCATATAGAAGTGCAAACTCACTCAGAACCTACTTCCATGTAGTCTCTCTGGACCTGTATTTTAGATATAATAAAGGGAAAAGAAAGCAAGTGTGGGCAAAATCCAGCTTCCCACTAAAGGATATTTTTGTTGCTGCTGTGAATTTTATGTCTGTGACTCTCTGTATAACTTACGCTTTTATTTCAGGCTACCTTGAATAAACTATATAGCCTCTGCCAAAGATACTACCAAGTGATGCAGATAGCAAATGACTGGCTTGAAGATGCTCAGGAATTTCTGCATTTAGCAAGAAATGGTCTTGATGTTGAGAACTGTGAGGAGAACCTAAGGAACCACATTGAGTTTTTCAGCACAGAAAGTCAGTTCAGTAATCATTTGAAGGAGTTGCAGGGCCTTGTGTCTGAGATAGAGCCCTTTATCCAAGCCACAGCAAGAGAGCAACTGATGCAGAGCATAGCTGGATTGGAAGAAAAGGGCAAAGGGACAAAGCAAGAAGCCAAAACTCAGCAAGAGCGCTTGCAAAGGTATTTTCATCTTATTTTTTTCTTTCATTTTGAGATCACCTTGTTGGTGATGAAAGAAAGAGATCACAACAGTAATTGGAGCTTTGTAAAATGTTTGTGCTACTGATGAGAGAGGTGAGTATTGGGATTCAGAGCTCTTGAATTTTGTTGTCTCCTCTGCCACTGACTGACTAGATGTATGATCCTGAGGAAGCTGTGATAAAATGGTATAAAGTTTGGAGCAGTACTGAAAAGAAGAGTAGGAAATGTCTGTCCCTTATTTCATCTGACACAAGACCTATGCAGAAACAAATTAAGTTGAAGCAGACATTTTGAACCAAAAGGAAATACCTTTTAACAAGCATATCTGTTACTTATAATTCCTGAATGTTCTGGATTCCAAAAGTTTGGATGGTTTTAAAACACAACCTAGACAAAGTCATTGAGGAAAGGTCAATGAAGGGCTATTATACGCCAAGCTGTGTCTATAAGGCATAGCTAAAAATCAGGAGCACATGCTTCTATGCATGTTCTTTCCCACTAATCTTTCTTTCTTCTTGGAAAATACTGCGTAGCACCAAAACTAAGCAGTTACGTTGAAAACTGGGTGCAACAATATTCCTGATTTTCATATGGTTCTTTCTGGAACTGTGTTTGTTCAAGGTGTGCTTCTGAGTGGCAGGAATACCAGACAGCAAGGCAGAAGGTTATTGAAGTGATGAATGAGGCTGAGAAAAAATTATCTGAATTCTCAGTAGCTAAAGCTACGTCTTCTCATGAAGCAGAAGAGAAGTTACTAACGCATAAGGTAAGGTACTGAAAATTATATGAAACCCTCTTCCTTCAGTGAAAATATATGTATGTTATGTGTGTCCCTACCTGTGGCAACTTGAATATGAGGTTTTAGATCTTTTTCTGTAGCACTTAACTGTGTCATAGCACACCAAAAGGTATTTTGTGTAGTGCAGAACATGACCCTTGTAGGGTGACTGAGACAGATATTTTTAATCACTTTTCAGCTTAATATCTGTTTATGTGCCATGGAAGGAACCATGAAGTTCCTAAAAGCCTTGGAGGCATAAGTCCAAAAATTATGTAACCTGCAAGAAGTTCACATCAGCAGAAATCTCCATCTACTTTGGATCATACGGAATAGTTTTACTAGAACAAGAAGGGCTGGGATTTAATATTAACTCTTGTTTAGTCTAAAAGAAAGAAATGTAACTTAAAATAATTACTTTCTCCTCTAGCATTTAGGGTGCTAATCAGTTGCCTTCATATAGGTAGTTATGGACACTTCAGATGTCCTGCCTGGTTTCCAGCTGTGTCTCTGTGAAGCCAGGAATCTCCCCTAAGAGTAATGTCATATCTGCCAGCTTCATGAGAATATCCTGATACCCTCAGACATCGAAAATGACATTAGCGATAAACATGACATGAGTGTATGCTTAATACCTGAATTACTTCTTTCATTCTTAGACTAAAATAGAAGTTATCCTTTACTATGAGAAGAGTCCTGAACACTAATTTCTGTCTCTTTTGAGAAGTTAGCAAGGAAGAGAAAACATGACTACGCCAGATTTCTGCCGCTTCTAGAGGGTTGCATTTTAAACCAGATCCCTCAAGTAGCTGTAGCTAATATATTGTGTATGAAAAATAAAATGAGACCTAACCATCTCACTCGGCATGGAGTACCTCCTCTTTGTAGTGGATGGAGGTGGCTTATCTGCCTGTAAGTGTGTTGAATAGTTATGCGTTGTGTTGTTAAAAAGGAACACAGTGCTTATTTTTGGCTTTTTCAGACTCTTGTATCTGTGGTGAATTCTTTCCATGAGAAGATCACAGCCCTAGAAGAAAAGGCTTCACAGCTGGAAAAAGTTAGCAATGATGCCAGTAAGGCAACTATAAGTAGATCCATGACAACAGTTTGGCAGCGCTGGACACGACTTCGGAATGTAGCCCAAGAACAAGAGAAAATTTTAGAAGATGCAGTGCAGGAATGGAAGGTCTTTAATGATAAGGTAACTTCTCGTCTTGATAACTTCTCTTTCTTTTAATTGTACATAATTTTCACTCATTATACGACCTTATTAATCATCTTAAGGCAGAGAATGCTGATAGCAGGAATCACAGTGACTTTTTTCAAGTCACAGAAAAAAAAAACAAAACATGGAAGACCTAGGTTTAGAACCATTACCTCCAAGACTTGCATTACTGTTCTGTAGTAATATATAGTAAATACAGAGTTGTTTTGGTTTCTGATGGGTCTTCAGAATCTTCTCCTCTATGTTTCCATTCCCATGGTGTATTCTAGATTTTTTTTTTTTTTTTTAACCTGAAGAGTATGAGTTGCTATTTCTAAGTTTGTGCAGTGATATTATTGCCTGTCACTGCTGACTGATCATGTATCTCTTTTTTCGTTATCTCCTACCTGACTCTTTATCCATCATTGTCTATTATTTTATGCTCAGGTTGCCGGTTCTCTGGGAATGGGGATAATCTTTTTGTTAAATATATGTCTGTGCCAAACAGGAGTCTGCTGTGGGGTAGAGCTCTAGGTCCTATGGCAGTAAAGATAATAAATACTAAAAACTATGAGAAGCCACTCACACTTGACTTGCTAAGGGAGTTTGTTGTCCAGTGTGAAGAGCTAGGACTAGCTAGCTAGATCTAGCAGCATTACAGCATAGATTTGTATCTGCTATAGAGACCGTTGCACAAGCCCTATACCATGAGTGTTTTACAGCATCTAAATGTACAGCACTGAGTTTAACACCTTTTGGTATCCATTGTGCTAGCTTCTTTTTAATTTCATTATTGCCAAGACTACATCTCTTTCCATAGATTCAGAAAGCCACCATAGCAATAGATCAGCTTCAAGGTCGCTTACCAGAAAGCTCAGTAGAAAAGGCGTCCAAAACAGAGCTCCTGGAACTCCTGGATTACCACAGCAATTTCCTTCTGGAGGTAGAGCACCAGCTATCATCTTTGGGCCTGCTCAAACAGCATGCTGTCAACATGCTTCAGGATGTGGAAATAAAGCCTCTCTCTCAGGAGGAACTACCAGTCATGCAAGAGATCAAAGCAATGCAAGATCGATGCCACAAGTAAGGCAATGTTTTAAAAGGTGCTCTAGAAAAATTATACCTTACAATTAATTAAGTAATAAAAGTTCATTTATCATTTTTGCCACCATTAGCAATTACCATGCTTAAAAGAAATATTCATTATTGTATTTAAAGTAAACATCAGTTTAATTTAAAATCACCTTTGATCAATTTTGAAATACATTCTTACCATTATTTTTTATTTCCATCCACAGGAGTATGCATTTTACAATGTATACTTCCTGCTTTTTATAATAATACTAACTTACGTAAGAGTTGTATAAGCTACATTAAAGTTACAGCTGATTTTGATTCATGCCTTATCCTAGGTATTCTGCCAATGCAAATCCCGTCAATAAGGGTGGAATTCATCTCACATTGTTTTAGATTATAGATAACCGCATCTGAACTGGTTAGTTCTCATTCTCTAATTAGTGGAGAGAAATAGACAGGTCTAAGATGCAGTTTTTCTGATCTATTTTAGAAGTGTCTTTTAGAATGATGATGAATTATCCTAAATCACGCCCTGAAATTGCCTGCTTCCCCCACTGACAATAAGGGCAGTCTGTGAAGATGAGCTCAGATGTAGGTGTCTGTATTGTAAACATTTGCGTTTCTTCAAAAGAATTGTGCACGCGATGTCAAAATACATAAAACTGCTAATTACAAGGAATGAACTGAAGAATGAACATCAGAAATTTAAGTGTGCTGCTTTAGTAGTCTGTTGCAACACTGCCCCGCTTTTTATTACTCTGGATTGTGGCGCTATCAATCATAATCTTTATTATTCAATATTTTTTGAGAAAGCAATGTTTTTAGACATTGCTTAATTCTTCACAAATAGTTATTGTTTCTTTGTTTTTGAAGTATGCAACAGAAAGTGAAAAAAAGTGTGAAGATGGTGAAACAGGAGCTGATGGAGCGTGAGGAGGTTGAGGCAAAGATTAATGTTGTGAAGTTCTGGATCCAGGAAACAAAAGAATATTTATTAAGCCCTAATGTGGAAATGGATACTCAGCTTCAGGAGTTGCAGGTATATTAAATCTGTCAGTTTCTAAATTGCAATGTTTATCTTCATTATAATCTGCTACTGAGTTAATAAGTTCAAAAAGCACCACTAATTCAAATTAGACAGTATTCATTAGTTTTTGAGTAAATCACCAGACAAATTCATAAAGCATGAAGTAGCTGCTGGGCTGTAATACCTTATTTTAAACATATTTAAGATATATTTCAGTATTTGCATTTGTGCATTTTTACATACCTGGCATATTGTTCAGTGATTTTTTTTTTTTTTTTTTTTTTTTTTTTTTTTTTTACTCCTCTCATCTAAAATATGGGGAACAATAGAATGTCAATGGACAGAGTGTGGCATTTCTTTTCTATCTCAACAGTTTGGGCAGAGAGGGAGGGAAGCAACAAAATAAAATAAACCAATTTCACTGGAGGTGCTGAAAACTTAACATTTTCTATATATCGCAAGATACATTTCTTTTTAGTGAACTAATTAAAGAAAAATTTGAAAGCAATGTTGCAAGCTGTATGATGTCTGCATTTCCTAAGTTTACACAGACATTCTTTTCCGATTGTTCTTAACAAAACTGTTTTTTTTACTGTCATTAGTCTCTCCTTGGTGAAGTAACTATTCATCGACAGACTGTTGAAAAAATGGCTGAACAGCAGCAGAATAAGTACTTGGGGCTTTATACCATTTTGCCTTCTGAACTCTCCCTTCATTTAGCAGAAGTTGGACTGGCCCTTGTAACTGTACAAGATCAGGTAAAGCATAGAGTAGAGTGGGTTTATTACCTTCTTCCTTTACATTAAGTTAAATGAAAGTTAATTTCCTTTCCAGAGGAGAGATTTCTGGTTACTGAATTTAATTTTTATTGTTGGCAGATTCAGACTAAAGAAAAAGAAATTCAGCAGATCAAAACATTGAATCAAGAGTTTGATGAGAAAATCCAGGGGATAGCAAATGAACTAAATGCCATTCTTTCCAAACTGAAGAAGAAAACAAATGATATAGAACAAGCTAAACTTGAACAAAAGGTAAGACAAGGCTTCCCTTATTTGAATACACCATAACTTCTTCTGAACTGGGACATTCACTTCATATCAAAGTTTTATTTGTGAAGACTTGCATGGGGCATTTGTTAATTGAGTCCAACAGAAGAATGGAGAGATGAGATTTTAAAAAATTATATTCATTGCAAACTAGCCCATACAGGGACTTGAGTGAGTAACAGAACTTGGAGGAAGTAGCTGAGAGTGAAAGCAAGTCAGATGGACAAAGTTATGCTGTTGTTTCTAAATGAGTACAATTGCAATCTGGGAAAGCCTAAGGGGCTTCCAGACTGCTGCTCCTTGTCCCAGTCGGTACTGAAAAGACCACTCTTTACAGTGCACCTTTACTTGCGATAAATAGAATTTTACTTGGTAGTAGTAGTTGTTGGTACAATAATGATGTAAAGAAATACTGAGGCAGTTAAGGCTAATGCAAAGGACTCTTCGTTGTTTTTGTAGGTTTTCTTAATCTTAGGTGTTTACCATGTTCAGAAAAGCTTACCTGTACTGAGGTGTAATGGCCAATTTAAGATTATCATATGAGAGCAGGGAATTTTTTGAGGGGGAGGGATGGAGTTGGTTGAGGGTGAGCTTTGTTTGGTTTGGAATGTTTTTTACCTAGTCAAAGATAAACTGTCTGAAAGTAAGCAAAGCATACCAAATAGGAGAAAATTTGGCATGTCTGGTATGTCAAAAATTACCTGTTTATTTTCGTGAGTTGCTCTCAATATGCTCCAAAGCACCATTTGCCTTGCTGAAGATGTTACTGAAATATATCCCATTAAAACTTGTGCATCTCTTTGATCCAAATAATTAAGCAGAAAGCCCTTGTTGCATGGACAAATTCTCTCTGTCAGTGGAGATTTAGAAAAGTTCCCTCAATTGCATTTATGTCAGTGTTCAGCTGATACTGCTGAGATTGGGTTGGCTTTGATTATAGCAGTAAATATTTTTATAATAATCTTGAAACTGATTGTGAAAAATAAAGTAAAAATCTGTTTTAAATCCATGTGACTCAAGTCAAATTGATCCTTCCCTCACTTTTAAACAGCATGTAAATTCTGCTTTGTTTCTATAGTAGAGATATTTTATGCCTGCCTGAAATATGTGTGTCTTTGTATTTGGATGAGTAGTTCAATATCTGTGTTTATGTCTACATGTGAACAGTTATGTCACTAAGTCATGCTACTGTTCATCGAATAATATTTGTTTATCACAACAGTTGATCAAAACTTACACTCTAAGGTACGTCTGAAAGGACAGCCCTAACTGGAAGAGCTTGAAGTAATTTCTTGAAGCCCCTGTAGCTAGAGCAGTGTTCCGAATCAGTTTTTGTCTGATGATTGCAATTTCAGTTTCTAAAAATAATTGGAAAGGGGCTAGAGTTTTTGATGAGACATGTTTTCTTTATAGTACAAAAACAATGTATCGTTAACACTTTAGGTATAAAAACCAAATACGAAAAAAAAAACCACGCCCCTTTCCCAAGAAACTGTAGCCCATAAGTGTGTTATCAGTCTATGAGAAACATGGAAAACCTTTTCGGTTTCCTTTTTAAACTTTACGGAAACTTTGCAACTACAGCAAGAAAAATCTATTTTAAAATCTGTTTCTATTGAGACAGTCTAGCATGATCCAGACTGCTCCTGTGTCAAGATAAGCTATGAGAATGCAATTTTCATATGAAAATGGAAGTTTTTCTAATGCATTAGTGAGTAATTGCATATCTCTGAGTTTTTAAGGTTATATTCTAAGACAGGAACAAAATGAAACTCATTTCCAATAAGTAAAAATCCTTGTTGTGGCAATCCATGCTGACTGTTCATTTCAAGAACAAGCACAGAGAGGTGGCCAAGAACAGTTAATGTCACTCTGAAGTGACTCAGTCTTTTGCTGTGGTAGGGAAAATGGTTATCCATTTCAGCCAGGAAGTCAGAAAAGAAAGAATAACTGCACACATTCAAGAGATGACCAAACATCCTGCTGTTCTGCCTTCCTGCTTTGACAAACATTGTTGGTTTCCAGCCAGAATAAAAATAGAAGAAACTATAGAGACTTTTAAAAATTGCAAGTTGGACTAGAAATAATCAACCAGAAAGCTAACACTTCGTGGATCACTGATTTTCTTGTTTTTCTGTCTAGATCCTCGGTGAAGAGTTGGACAGCTGCAATATAAAGCTGTTGGAATTAGATGCATCAGTCCAGGACTTTGCAGAGCAGAATGTACGGCTGGCTAAGCAGCTGGCTAACAGGATAGGGAAGCTCACTGCATTGCACCAACAGACTATACAGCAGGCTGAGTACAGATCAGCCAGGCTCAGTCAGGTATGATCTCAAATCCTTTCTGCTGCTTCCTTTCGGAAGCAGAAGGAGCATGCAAACTTGTCATTTATTTTCCTGTAGTTATACAAGAAGGGGCATCCCTTGGCACATCTGCCTATTACTAGTCAGGGCTTACATCATACCTCAGAGAGAAGCAGAGGCAGATCAGATCAGGAGAGTGGAATAATTCTGTGATGCTGCTTTAACATCCTGTTCCATGAATCATCTGCTAGTCAGTTCCTTTGGTGCCCCAAGAAGATTATAGACCATTCCACAAACAGTAGCATGCTAGGAAAAATTATCTCATTGTACTTTTCGGGGCCTCCGTTTTATCACTATTACCTATATCTGCAGCTTTACTGAAAAAAAAAAAAAAAAAAAAAAATTCTTTTCCTCTAGTCACAATCTATAGAGGGTGGATATGCTTTGTAAATTCAATAGAAAACCCCAGATACAATGACTCTGATAATGCATAACATTTATGCAACATTTCAGCTTCATAAAGATACTTCCTCTACGGTTCAAAGTCCCTGTAACTTTCTTACATATTTTTGCTAATTATTGTTATCCCCCAAAAGTCTAGCTGAAAACAAAGTAATGGATTTTCAACGGTTCTGCCATCAATACCCTGATAAATTGAGTTATCTTTTCTCCATGTATACAGAAGCTTCTGTAAGGCTTGAAAAAGATAACTGTTTCATGATGTTCATTTCAGTTTACTCGGAATTTTTTTTTTTCAAAAGAGATAGAAAATTACTATCAAAGTAAGAGTTCAGCCAAAGGCACTTGGTGAAGGGATTTAACCATTAGAATATTTTTGTTCAGCACCAAGAAATCCGCTTCCTCCTCTATAGGTAAGGAAAATTGCATGCAAATACAGTTCAGTTACCTAGGATTTGATCCATCCTTCATACAGGACAAATGCATGAAAATCAGTGAAATTATTCCTGCTAAGTGAGAAGAAAATTGGAACTAAAGCGTACTTCGCTAAATAGAAATTTGATGAATCAGAAAGCAGAGCTTTTGTCCTGTATTTTGGAAAGAGTACGACACCTCTCATTTTGGAAATATGACAGACTGAGTGAACAAAGCAGGTTTTAAAAAAAGGTGATTTGGGGGATGACATGGAAATACATGAAGAAAAATAAGAAATGACGTCAAGAAGGCTTGCAGTGAGCCACAGACTGAGCAAGAAGATATTTTGGAACTTACGTGTGAGACTGAAATATCTGCAGGAAGCACACCCACTAGGGATATATATATTTGAGCATCAGTGCGCTCTCCTGGTGTGACCTACATTCTTATAGTGCTTTTTTTTCCCCTGAAACAGATATGCTTGTTACTAGAAGTAGACCTATTTTAACTCCATAAATACAGAAGTAATTAAATTATATTCAACATAGCAAGGAAAAGTTGTTAAAACAATCCCCAAGTTAAAAAGAGTAAATGAAATAAAATTAGTTTATCATTCTCTAAGAACTATACAGAATTACATCTTAGGCTTAAGTGGATTTTTCCTTTATATCCAGGCTGCTTCACACTTGGAAGAATACAATGAGATGCTGGACTTCATATTGAAATGGATTGAGAAAGCAAATATCCTAGTGCACGGTAGTATAACGTGGAATTCTTCCTTTCAGCTTCGTGATCAGTTTAAAGCCTACCAGGTGATTATATGAGCTATGAAATTTAAAGGGAGAGTATAAACGAAGTTATTTTCTAAGCAGTGAATTTTTATTTCCTACACCTTTTTTGCCTCTTTTCCTTGAAGAAAAAAAGTCTTAAAATGATAGGTTTCTTTGACTATTCTCCCAAGTCTTAAATAGGATTGATTTGTTTTGGACAATTGTTTTGAAGGCTGAAATTAAGAGATATTGTTGAATAAAACCTACGTGATTCGAAGTTGATCTCCATGTTTACTCAAGTACATTGGCTTCGTAGTAGCTTTTGACTGAATAGTGTGTCTATACACTGTGATTCTACCACACTGAGTACCTCGTTGCAGCTGATATTCCTCTGAAGTTTTAGTTAACCAAACACAATTTTCAGTTTGTTGTGTTTTGTTTTTTTTTTCTTCTTCTTTCCCTTTTACACTGAACTGGAATAGCCTTTGTTCTCATTTGATGAGTTTCACACCAAATGTTCTCAGACTGATACCCAATGGATGAGTTTCTTCCAGTTGCTTCCTGACATCTCTCATCAGAGTGTTTTGCTGTCCCTGTGATGATGCAATTTGTTCTGTGTGTGTCTGTGTGTGGAATGTGCAAGTGTGTGCAATCGGTGGAGCAGTTTGATAAGGTTGAGGCTTGCCCAGTGTTACATGACCATGTGAAACAATTCAAAGGATCATAAATGATCATGTCTCACTAATGCTCAGATAAGACTGCATTAATTATGTATGTAACATTAGTTAATTGCCAGCTGCATTTACTTACATTGGGACAATGTCGTAGTTTCTTATTCTGAGTAGGAACCTCTAGGCAGTTTATCTTGAGGATAGCTGGAAGATAGCATTTCTGGTTTGGTTTTGCTATGGCTTTTTCCCTGCTTCAAGACAATGAGGATACAGGCTTAACCAATGCTGTCCCACAGAATACTTCAGGAGATATTTTTTAGGCAGCATTAATGACTGCTGCCCTGCTATAATATTGCATCCAAGTGCTTCCTGCTGCTTCCTGTTAGGAACATCAGGCTTCCAGAACAAATCCTATCCATAGATTGTGTATTTTGTATTTCTACGGGCAAGTATATATAGCAAAACACTAAAATGCCTGTGTTGTTAAGTACATTTGCTGAGGCTTTGTGACTTACTCTGTTTCCATTCTCTATAAGCTAAAGCACTTCGGCATACACTCAGAATTAAGCATATTGCCAAAGCCTTACAGGAAGTCAGTAGAACTTAATCATATGCTTACACGTGTGTAAAAATTTAGGAGTTTGCAGAACAGGAATATATTTAAAGATATGTTTAACTTGAAGCTCAACTCTGGCATTCAGTTTCTTTGTATCTCCATCTAGACTATGCTTGATGAGTCCGGAGAGATTCATGGTGATCTTGAGGCCATGAGTGAGAGGATTGAGTATCTGGCAAGTGTGTACTGTACTGAAGGAATGTCACAGCAAGTGCTGGAACTGGGGCGGCGGACAGAGGAGTTACAGCAAGTTATCAAAATGCGGCTACCAAATCTCCAAGATGCTGCCAAGGTATATGAAAGCAGTTTTTCTAATGCTAGCTGACAGCTAGGGCAGTGTGTGTATCATGTTGCTGAGAGTATTAGCAGTGCAAATTATCTGTCATCTTTAAAGGACATGATTGTGTTGTCTAAAATCTGATGTCTTGTGCTGTTTTAGATACTGCATTCAGGTGCTGTTCCAGATGGAGACAAGATTCCTGCAAGTCCTGTCATATCTGCCCATTTTTGGGTGGATGTATTGGGGACCATGGTGTGTCTCAAATGATGCTGAGCACCTGTGTTTAGATACTTGAAAAGTATTTGTGTTGGCACTTACGGTGTGCTATTTCCTTTATTTTTCTCTTAAAAGATATCTAAAGCCTGTTATCTATTAATTCAGATCAGTACTGGACCAGACCAGGATTCCATAATGTAAGACCAACCTCTACAAGGGAGTGCAATTAAAAGAATGAACATGCTTTTTCAAGTCCCTGGCATTCCTGTGTGGCTATTCCATATGAACTTATTGTTAATGTAAATGCCTGTTATGTCTACATAATGCCTCAGGGCATGGTAAACTGGTGCAAGGCACAGGGAGACGCATGGAAGTCTTTTCTGCTTGCTCTTACCTTCAGGGCAAGAAAACTTACTTTGTTTTTCGTTTTTTTTTTTTTTAATTGATACAATAAT
>WHYT01017196.1:260963-316907 GCA_009806455.1 Tetrax tetrax | reverse complement strand
TTTTTTTTTTTTTTTTTTTTTTTTTTTTAATGCAAGCTAATACTAAGATTTAACTGTCCTAGTCTGCCAGTGAAAACTAAATGTCAGTAGGTCCACTTTAGGATTAAAATCTGCAGCAAAACATATGGATAAGAGGTAAATGTGCAGAGCTTTCTCTCTGGAGTAAAATATGCAGTCGTTATTCTAGGAACTTGCAGCCAAATTTCAGAATATGGCATTGAAGATTGTAAGTGAAACACACGACCCAGAGTAAGAGTAAAGGAATATAGAGCTTACACTGTTGTTGATGTGTGTTCTTGGTCCTGGCTCTAGCAGGTCTCACAGTATGACTTTCTTTTGTACAGAAAGGGGCTGCAGCCCCTGCCCACATGTTTTGCCAGACCAGCGAAGGGGTCTCAGAGAGCGCCTGGCTGGCATGCAGCTCCCAGGGTACCCTGAGTGCCAGTTCCACACTAAAGGCACCCTTTGCCAGCAGTGTGGGGCCTGCTAGAGGAGAGGCCTCACTAGTGATGTCCAAGGAATAGGTCATTGTACTGAATCTTTGGTTAGATTATCTGCCATATGTTATGAAGGCACAGAAAAAAAGAGCCCCAAAAGAGCACAGAAAAAAACCGCCATCCTCTCATCAGTATGCTCTTCATACCCGCTGAACTATCTTTTACATATGGTATAAAAGGCAGACACCAGTCTCTTTATCCCTATTTGTCATGTACATTTTCTAGCTGACTTTTATCTATTGAACTTACGATCTTTTTCTGATGTGCTAAGGCCTTTTTCATCATTGCCTTTTTTTTTTTTTAATTGTTTCTCTATTGTTGAATACATTAAAATTCCCAGTGAAGATAAAAAGAATGTTGATCAAATCTGTTCTTCAGTCATTGCTTTTAGAGCCTTCTCATACGTATGAACAGACAGCTTGAGTGGACATTGTGAATGAAGTGGAGACTATTAACAAAGGCATCCAGTGTGTGATTATTCAAAGGAAAAGATTTCTATGTAGCTGTGTGCTTTTTTCTGTTTGATGGAGTTCTGAATTTTAAGCAACATTTTCAGCCATGGTTTGTGTTTTCAGAGGAAGGCTATGAGCACAACAGGATTCATTTGGTGGTTTGAAAATGTGCTTCTGTGTCTCAGCAGGGAGTTCCACTGGCATTTTAACATTTAAATATTTGTATACATAAATGACTCTTATGCTACTTTGACTCGTGGATTTTTTAAAAGTATTTTTTTGTTTTTCTCAAATAAATTAACACAAATATTTTTGTACTTAGACACTTAGAAATACATACTACTATGCTTCTTAATGAATTATTTTTATTCCTGTTATATGAGATTTTGCTTAACTAATATTTAAAAGAGTGCTCGTTTCAGAATGAGCAAATCCAGACAAAGCGTGTCCTGATTATATTCCATTTAGAAAACATAATCAAATTTGTTGGTTTTTTTTGTTCTTGAACTCATCATTATTTTTCTTCTGCTGCATCAAATATTTTGGGAGTTTTGCAAAACTGGCTTACTGCGGCATTGACTTTGTTTCTAGCATCTTTTGTCTGAAATGGAGTCACTGAAGCCAAAGGTTCACGCAGTACAAGTCTGTCAGAGTGCCTTGAGGATTCCTGAAGAGGTAATAACCAGCCTGCCAATGTGCCACAGTGCCCTCCGGCTCCAGGAGGAAGCCAGCCGCCTGCAACACACTGCCATTCAGCAGTGCAACATCATGCAGGCAAGTGCAACTCCATCCCATAAATTACTCTCAGTGAATTGAACAGTGCCATACTAATTGTGATGGAAACAGAGAATTTCTTACCCCTGTGCATTCCTCTCTTCTGTGTAGTGCAGTTAGGAAATTCCCCACTATGTTTCAGTCATTTCTGACTCCGTGTGTTTGGGGATTTTAAAATGATCATGTTATTAGTTGATTTACTCATCAGACTGTCATCTCAGTTCTTTCCTTGATCTTGCTATGTTTTGTGTAATGCTGCTAGGATTACCTAGACAAATAGCTAATATACAACTGTATGCAGGATAATTTTATAGGTATATAATCAGTTAATGAAATTAATATAGCATTATAATATTAACTGCTTATAATAATTACTGCTGAGTTCATTAAATAGCTTTCTAGGACAAGAACAATTATTTTTTTTCCCTCTTTATTAAAAAAATATGTATGTATGGGACAGTGTCAAATGCTTTGCCCAAGTCCAGGTAGATTATGTCAGTTGGTTGTCCCTTGTCCACCAGTGTTGTAACCCTGTCACAAAAGGCCACCAAACTGGTCAGACATGATTTGTCCTTAGCGAAGCCATGTAAGATGTCACCAATCACCTCCTCATTTTCCACGTGCCATACCATGGTTTCCAGGAGGATCTGCTCCACAACCTTGCCAGGCACAGAGGTGAGAATTACCAGCTGACCGGCCTGTAGTTCCCTGGGTCTTCCTTGTTCCCCTTTTTAAAAATGGAGGTTGTGTTACACCTTTTCCAGTCATCGGGAACCACACCAGACTGCCATTGTTTATTCCAATATGATGGACAGTGGCTTGGCAACTTCACCTGAGTTCCCTCAGGACCTGCGGATGCATCTCATCAGGTCCCAAGGACTTGTGCACCTTCAGGTTCCTTAGAAGTTCTTGAACCTGCTCTTCTGCTACAGTGGGCAGTTCTTCACTCTCCATTCTGTGGAATGAAGTCCGCAACTTGGGTGACGTGACTAGAGCCCTCGCCAGTGAAGAATGTGGCAAAAAAAAGTCATTGAGTACCTCAGCCTCCTCCATGTCCTGGGTAACCAGGTGTCCTGTTTCCTTTTGGAGAGGGCCCACATTCTCCCTGGTCTTCCTTTTGTCCCCGACATACCTAAAGAAGCTTTTCTTGTTGCTCATGACGTCCCTGGATGGATTTAATTCTGTTAGGGCTTTAGCATTCCTTACCTGAGCCCTGGTTGCTTGGACAGTCTCTCTGTATTCTTCCCAGGCTCTCTGTCCTTGCTTCCACCCTCTGTAGGCTTCCTTCTTTGTTTTCAGTTGGTCCAGGAGCTCTTTGTTCATCCATGCAGGCCTCCTGGCATTTTTGTCTGACTTTTTCTTTGTTAGGATGCATTGCTCCTGAGCTTGAAGGAGGTGCTCTGTGAATATCAACCAACTTTCCTGGGCCCCTCTTCCCTCCAGCACTATATCCAATGGTAGTTTACCCAGCAGATTCCTGAAGAGGCCAATGAAGACATCTCTGCTCCTTGCAGGGGGGTTGGACTGGATGATCTTTAAAGGTCCCTTCCAGCCCAAACCATGACTTTATGATATATTTGCTTTCTGATTTTGGAACTATTCAGTGTGTATAAAATTAGCATTTTCAAGTTTTGTTAAATACAAGAAAACTAGGTTTTGTTTAATTGTTTTAATTCATACCTAAACATGTAAAAGGTATTTTCAAAGAAGAGAATAAGCTTTTCTTTCCTGCTATTTAGTGACAGAACACATAGTGACCTTGAGTATAAGTACAGAGGCTCAAGTTAGATTGGAGAAGAGACTTTCAATCATTAAGGATACTTAAGTACAAGGAAGGATACAGTGTCACACTGAAAAATTTTAAAAACAGGTTAGACAAATTGCTAGTTAATCTCTGATAAAAAGGAACTGATACCACACTGGTAGGATAATGGTCTGAATCAGTCTTCAGAATCCTCTCCCAGTTGTACTTTCAGTAAAATCTAACTTTTTCATATAGTCTTTCCGTTTCGAAAATAGAGGGTTGAAGTGAAACAGCAGATGAAAGTGCTTTATAGTAAAATTGTGAGTCTAGGCAATGCTTTTTTTGCTGGGTTTGTTTGGTGCAGATACTTGTTGGAAGCAGAAGTTCTAGCCCTCATATTGCGTAGCTTAAAAATCATGTGAACTGGTTTTTTGGAAATAGTTAAATAAAGGAAACCATTGAATTCATTGCAGTTGACAATATTTCTGAACAGATTTTTCCTGACTGTATTCCTAGTTTGCTTATCCAGATGAGAGTGCCAGATAGATCTAAGTTTGCTCCACTTCAGAAGGGAGATCAGTCATGTTTGAACTAAGTAAATATTTGTTTTAATGTAGATAACTCAATATTTTTTTCCCTCTCTAGGAAGCAGTGGTTCAGTATGAGCAATATGAGCAAGAAATGAAACATTTACAGCAAATGATAGAAAGCGCCCATCGTGAGATCCAAGACAAGCCAGTAGCAACCAGTAACATCCAGGAACTTCAGGTCCAGATTTCACATCATGAGGTAGGAGAGCCAAAATGCAGCATGGGCTCAATGGCAGCTCATTGACCAAAAGAAACTTCTCATAAGCAACTGTCAGAAATTAGCTTTTCAGACTTGCTTGAGGCTAGCTGAGAAGACAGACTTAATACCAGATAGGAAACTCATGCTATTGATAGTGTGTGCCATATGCATTTGTTTATTCACTTAAATGTGTCTTAATCTCCAGGCAATGTTAAGACAAACAAAATGGCATTGTTAAGGGACAGTTATTTCTTGGGATAGAAGATGCACCGTTGATGTCTGTGGCACCAGATGGCACCATTTCTTTATCTTTTGAATTAAAAGCTATCTGTGCTATTATGTAGTATAACCTAATGTTATGTGTTGCTTATTTTCTATCCATTTTTTTTATGAAATCTTCATATAAATGTAGAGCAGTTTGTGTAAACAAACACTTCTGTTCTTTTTAGTAGTGAATTAAAAATGCTGCTATTCTCTACTTACATGTTCTGGGGCAGCAAATGCAGGAGAATGACTACAACGATACAGGGTAATATGGCTAGAGGAAGGACTGAGGCTGCAGGGAGGAAGGAATTAAAAATGAGGCAGATGGATGTTTCATCTGCATTTGAACAATTTCTGTAGCTAGGAGACCTTCAAACATTTGCAGGAAGACAACAGCTTTACTCTATAGCACATGTTGGGATCAACCAGACCATATTTGCAAGCTTTCCATCTTTAGGGGGAAGGAGTTTTGAAAGACTGAGATATGCATATTTTTGCACATTTTGGCTGCTAAATATTATAAAGCATAGCATAAAGGGGGTGTATCTGTCAAGATGGTTGTTATGTGTGTTATTAATTTAAGAAAACATCAGTTACCAGATTCCCGTTGAAGCCTGCATGAACAAGAATGTAAAGGGACATTTGTGGTAGCTATATTTAGAATTAAAATAAGAGGAAGAAAGTAGAAGGAAAGTACACCCTAATTTGTAGGAAGCTTGTGATACTCTGCATGTATGTAATTAGTTACACTCTACAGCTATGTTTACTGAACCGTGTTTCTTTTAGATTTTCAGATAAGAATGTCGGCAAGTATCTCCATACTTGTGAATGGAGATAATACAGTACCTCATAGGACATTGCTTTTTTAAGTTTCTTCATTTTTTTTTCACAATCACGTTTTTGCCTGGTTTTCATTGTATTCTTTTCAGATGAGAGAGATATGTTAGATTCAAAGTGGAATGGACGTTAATGCCACAAATGTTATTGCATCTTGGTAATATTCATGAAGTTGAGTATACTGAATGATAATAATTTCCCCCTGAGCCCCAGAGATGTCATTCATTGAGCATTAGTGAATGACTGCTACTTGTCAAACAGAACAGATAACTGTTCCAGCTGCTAGACATTAAAGCTATGGCTTGATTTGATTGCAGTTTGGTATTTTTGACTGATCTAGTTGATTGTTTTATACTCTACACTTTGCTTAGTCTCCATGATAAGCCTTGGAGCTCCAAGAGAGCTCCTTTTTTTTTCTGACATGATAGATAGTGACCAGGTATCATTGAAACCCAGGCAGTAAAGCGTCATCCTAGGTCGTTGTGCTGTTTCCATTTCTAAGTCTGTATTTCTTGCTATGACTTTTCTGCACTCTGATGTTGAGGAAATGATTTCCTGAAAATGTTATACAACCAAAAAAAAAAAAATTTAATTTTACCAGCCTAAAGTAGTAAGCTTATTTACTTTAAAAAAGATATTGCAGTTATTTATTGTTATACCTGCTAGACCTTGCAACTTCTGTTGCTATTTAGCCTTGAAAACTTGTGTTTGCTGAAGAAATAAGAGCAAATATAAAAATAAAGCAGAAATATGTATTTGAATGAATAATCACTGATTTAGCAGGCAAGCTTATACAGTCTTGTTTTCACTTTATAAATCAAAATTCTGTCATGTTACTGAGCCTCTAGGGAGATAGGAACCATAACTTTGTCAGAAATGTTAAAATCTTCCACCATTTTTTATTTCAAATATATGAATTGAATGCTTTGAAGCCGGACACTGAACTAGGCAGCAGTACAGGGCAGGAGAGAAGACAAGTTAGTTTCTAAGACTATTAATTTCTGTCTATCTTCTCTGACTAAACTTGACCTTATGATGATGTTTGGCCATGCAAATAGATCATTTCATAGCGAATAGAACCAATATTTTAAGATATACTCTGCTTTAGGCTAGATTCTCCAGCTCTTTTTAAAGAAAGGTTAGTACTGTGTGCAGCTCAGCTTTTAACTCTTAAGATTTACACAAAACTAAAACAAGATTAAAATACAGCTTATTTAAACAATGCCAAAAAGCGATACAGTCAGCATTTAATCTTATTATGTGACTGATTGTTCATATAACATTTGATCTTGTTAGAGCCTGTGAGTTATTGTTTGAACAATTCGTTCTTTCTGGCGAGAGCTGAATGGGGCATTTTTTATAGCTGTGGTTACCACATGACCTCATTTCCACGGCATGCATTATACAGAGAAGCTTCATCTTCCTCAGAAAAATGGAAATAGCACAAGAGAAAAAAAAAATAGGACAGGAAGAGGGAGAGACGTTCCCCTTTGCTGCAGTCCGGAGCTTAATAGACTTCATGTCAGGTTCAGGCTGAATGCGAGCGTGAGATGTCCCTCCCTCACTCCCTTCTGCGATTATCACACACAAAGCTTTTTGCAGCACTTTTTCCGGTTTTGCTTCAAAGCTCTCCGCTCTGCGGTTTAGCTGTGCAGCCAGACGCAGCCTGACTTGTTCCCTCCACTATCAACATCCTGCTTGTCAGCTAGCGCGGCGGCTTATGCGGGGTTTCTGAGGAGCAGCACTATGATGTTATTGGCTGGGCTTGGAGGGGAGAGCTTGCCTTCGCCACGGAAGCTGAAATGCTGCTGGTCCTGCGGCCTTTATTGGCTGCCTCTGCATTAGAGAAAAACCATGTTTCCTTAGGAGCTGGCACAGAAGATCAAAGGATACCAGGAGCAAATTGCTTCTTTGAATTCAAAGTGCAAGATGGTGACAATGAAAGCAAAACATGCCACCATGCTGCTGACAGTGACAGAAGTGGAGGGGCTTTCTGAAGGGATGGAGGAGCTGGATTCAGACTTGCTCCCAGCACACCCTGCTCATCCCTCCGTGGTTATGGTAAGAAATGCATTGGTCTCGGTACTGTTTATCTGAGCTGCTTGCTTTTGCATTATTGCAACACTCCTGTGTAGCAAGTTGCCGCAGCTCACATCTACATTTTGCTTTTGAAATGACTGGAGTGTGGCAAAGCAAACAAGCTACAACTTCCCCTTGCTGTATCTTGCTTTATATGTGTTATTAAGACTCGTTGATAAAGTTATTTAACAGACAAATACCAGTGGAAGCTGTGTGTAATAAGATGCAAATATAGTCTTTTTTTCAGAGCTGTCAGCATGCAAGAGCAAATGCTAAGAAAATACTGAATTGCGGGAATAACAAAACCAGAATAAATATTATTTCATAACATGTTGCAGTGTATAGGTTTTACAGACCATATTTTTAAAGCTCTTGTATTAAAATGTTGATGTGATAATTGACAGGATGCTGCTGTATTCTCAGATTAGTGTCTCAGAAATGAAAGTCAGCTAAGTACTGCCAAAGGCCTCGTGTTTGAATTACTCTGCTTTTGTTTGTTTCTAATTGAGTCTCATTACAAACATACTGCTGATGCTATTGGAATTTTTGCCTGAGTGAACATAGAGTGCAGATTTCAGGATTTATCACTGTATAACAGCATAGAGGGAGCGAGAAGAATATGTTGCTACTGGATTGTGTGTATTTTGTATTTTAAGTCTATTCCTTGTTTTTCTAACCAGGCCTGGGTACTGAGGCCAATACTGCATTATTCTGTAGCTCTGCATAGTATTTCCATATGCAGCACTGATTTTATTAGAAGACATTTAGACAAACCCTAATTTGTTATTGTTGAGTTGCTAGCTCTAAATTTTCTTTCAAATTCATTAGGGTACAGGAGAGCATGTTCAACTAGATTTTTAGACTAGTAAATGTAAGAGCATGAAGTATGACTAAATAACATGGTAGTAATTCTGTCCATCTTTTGTTTTTCTTGTTTTGATCTCGATCTAAGTCAAACCTAAGTTGAACTAATTGATTTTCTTCCTGTACTGTGGGATTGCTTTTCCTGTGGCAGATGACTGCTGGTCGCTGTCACACGCTGCTCTCCCCTGTCACTGAGGAGTCTGGGGAGGAGGGAACCAACAGTGAGATTTCTTCTCCACCTGCCTGTCGCTCTCCCTCACCTGTGGCTAATACAGATGCTTCCGTTAACCAGGTACCTTCCTCTTGGCATTCATTCAGCTTTTATCTCAGACATGCATGGTTCCATTCCACAAGTGGTTTATTTAATCCTCTGAAATAATATTTACCTATAGCTCAAAGGAGCTGAGGCTTAACCTCTAACCTAACTTGCCCGTTCAGGTTCTCGTTCAAAATGGAGACAAATATTGACTTCTGAGTTTAAAATGTATAAATCTGGTGATACAGTTATTCACTATTTCAAAAATGAATTTGAAGTGGCAATTACAAAGCTCCTCCATGCCACTACTATTTTCTATTTACAACCTAATTTTTTGTTTTCTCAGTAGTACTCGATGGAATCTTGCATCCTGAGAAGAAATGCAATTTTGTAGTCCCCATAATAAAACATTGCATTATGTCCATATACATCTTATCTTGCTGTACCATTGGCATTGTAGCATTGAAGTCACAGTCTGATATCTTCCACTTAATATCATTTTAAGTATTAACTTTCATGTATTTTTCTCATGTATTGGTGATTCCATACTTTCCATGTCAGTCTATTTTAAGTGCTAATGAGGCAGATCAGTGAAATCACTGAAGTTAGATTTTAAATCAAAACTGAGGGCTCTGGCATTTCTAATAGGAACAAGTGTACATCAGCATTGATTAAAATGTGAGCAATGAACCAGCACATTGAGCATCACGCACATGAACGCACACATGTTAAGCTTTAGAAGTTTAGAAATGAGCCTTAGGAGCAGTCAGCACATCAGTGAATTCATCAGGTTGTGGGTTTGGGGTTGTTTGTTTGGTTTTGCATTTGTGACTGCTTCCAAAATTGAGCATTGCAGACTTAAAGGGTGGAGTGTACTGTGTGGCATTGCTGAGTGAATTAGAGAAGCTTCAGCAAGATGCCCATTGATTCTTTCCACTTATTTCAAAGATGCATGTGGTGCTATAGAAGTTACAAAATATGAATGATTCATTTTCACAACTGACATAAGAAAGAATGCTAAAGTAAGATAGTGAGAAGGATGACAAAATCTTCAACAGCATAATTTAAAAGTTATATAATGAATGATAAGGATTTTTCTAGTGTTCTATCATTTCTGATAATGAGAAATTTCCCAATAAAGTTCACTTACAGTAGAAAGATGGCTATATATTTCAGCACAAAAATCTTATGGCAATGTTAATCAGTGAAAGAGTTAAAGGACCAAGAGCAACTTGCTTCCTAATAAACAAATCCAATGTCAGTTCATTACATTTCTCTGAAAATGTAAAACCAGACTAACAGCTTCAGTAACTCAAATACCAAGGAAAACCCAGTATAGATGCTGTTGCACCATGAGCTGACACCGAAATGCAAGCTTTAGAACCTGTGATTTACTAGGGCAAAAATGAACAAAAATATGGTGTCCTTCATTTAGCAGAAGATCTTTGAAAGAGGATAATCTAAAAAACTTACAGATGAAGGTTTCTTCAGTGTGGTTAATGTTGAAATTCACTGCATGTACTAAACAGTAAGAGGAAGAACATTCCAAAATGCAGTGGTTTACTTACAAAATGCTTAGGTTCACACTCATGTGAGATTAAAACTAAAGAAGCTATGAAACTGTCAATGCTGATCATGACAAATGCCCAGAGAGACTTCAGGAAAAAAGGTTGGTTAAAAAAAAATAATAATTCTGGAGATTAGTGAGTTAGGAGCTTAAATGTAAGTTAAAGATGTTTTGTATTGTGTAAGACTCAGCAAAACTAATTTGGAAATGCTTTGTTTTAAAAAGTAGCCAGTCTTAAGAGAGATAATTTCTCACAGGAAGATCACCTGCAAAGTACTAGAAAAACATGTGAACAGGAACTCTAGAGTAAAGAATTAATTTAATTTAGTCTTTGGAAAAAAATTAAAAGCTCTTATCAAGTGAGGGTTGGAAAGGGGAAGGTTAGGTGTCAAGACTGGTTTTAATTTAATCCATAATTACCTATGTACAGTCTTTCATCAGGGTTTCCTAGCACCTCTTAATGGTGAAATGTAGGTAATCTGAATTCAGATATCTATGCACTATTTTTACATTACTAACAAATAATCAAAATGTAAAACACGTGCCATCCTCGTATTAGTGGAAATACTGGTTCTATTTATTGAAATAGATTAAAACAAGTCCATAAATACAAGAAACTGACAGATCTAGCACTGTTATGAGTTAACAGTTGCCCAGGTTGTTTGTTTTGTACTAAAACTCCGCTAAAAACAACAAGGTGAGGAGAAAATATGAAAATTTTAACTTTAAAAAGGCTGAGGAATTCCATAGCATAAAATATTTCAGCCATAGATAACAGTCCTTCAATGCAGTTCATTTTGATGTATAGCAAAATCAGACACTTCATTTGTGCTGCAGTACTGAATGAGAATCCTTTGGGGCTAAAACTTCTCACACTTACCCAAAGATACAGCTGATGAAAATTTTGCACATTTAAAAAAAAAAAAATTGTTTTCTAGATGAACAATGCGGAACAATTTAATTGAAAAAGCTGAAATTTTGCCACAAAGCCTCAGAGGCCACAGCTGATCCTGTGATTCAAGTCTTTAGCACTGGGTCACTGCTAAGTGTCCATTTCCTTGTACACAGCATACTGTAATCATTCTTTCTCCTGCCCTTATGAAAACTCATCTAGAGTGCAACAGCTCTTGTTAAATATCTTTTGAAATCTAAACACATCCTTTGCTCCTACATCCTGATGACAAAACTTGAGTACTGGTAATTTGCTAATTTGGGTAAAAGCGGGCATGAGATGTTAGGGCTTTTATAGGGGCTACAAAATCCGTAACTTATAACATCTGCCATCACGTGAAAGCTCTGCCAAAAAGAAACTGCCACGTTGTGTACTCCAGAAAGTCGTTGAAAAGATGGGGAAAGCAATTGCTTTTTCCCTCTCTGTAAAAGCAAGCCTTTTATTCTGGAAACCATGATTAAGAAGTTCCAGAAGCACGGCTTTTCTGTTGGCCTTAAGAGATGACTAGCTAAGGGCTGGAGAGTACCTGCAGACAAGGCAAAATGAGAAGTTGCCTGCACTGGTGAAATTTCTCACTGTGACTTGGAAAGATCATTTGTGGTCAGAGTAAAAAATTCTGAAATAGCAATACTGAATGCTGTGCTAATCAGTTACCTATTCCCTGTTGGCTCCTGGACATCATAGACACTTTCATCGTGATTTTTTTCAAGTTTCCCAGTTATTGCCTGTGAAAAAGCACCTAAACTTTTGGACAGTTTGATGTGCTCTCCGTTCTTGGGTCTTTTGTTTCTCTGGAGAGAGTGACTTTTTCAGGCATCCTCAGTAAAGATTTGTGATTGAACTATTTGTAAAATGCAGTCCTGGTTGCTGCTTCCCCTTAAAAATATTGGTGGTGATCTGTGAGCAGCACCTTAATTGTTAAAATGTCCATCAAGAAAGCAGATAACCTGATAAGTCTCTTCGTTCTTGGAGAACGGAATGAAGAACCATATCTGTGCAGCTGCTGCGTGATGGAGTGTTTTCTGGGACACATAGGCAATCTGTGCTCCCTAGGTTTGGTCTAGAAAGAGAGCCCAAGAAGGTGACTGTGCCTGGGTAGTGACTTGGTTTCTGCGCTCTTCCAGAGCTTGTTTGGTTTTGTTGACGTGGTGTTAGATAACATTGAAGTAACATTGGGAAATAAAGATTCTGCTCCAAATTAGGATCCTGATTATCTTTTGAGTTCTGGTACCAAGGATGGAGACTCCACAACCTCCCTGGGCAGACGGTGCCAGTGCTCAGTCATCCTCATAGTAAAAAAGGTGATGTTCAGAGGGAGCCTCCAGTATTTCAGTTTGTGCCCATTGCCTCTGGTCCTGTCACTGGGCACCACTGGAAAGAGTGTGGCTCTGTAGTCTTTGCACCCTGCCTTCAGGTATTTATAGAAATGTATACGTTTGCATTTGCAGTTTGGCAAATGGTCTGTGGTCTGTTTGGTAGACACAGCTCTGTAAGTTGCCAAGCAAAAGGCTCTTAGTTTTCTCTCAGTCTCAACTGAAACTCAACAGTTCTCTCATGGCACAACATGATGAATTTTCCTCCCCATCATACGGAGTCAAGAAATAAGAAATTTGAGAAATTTGCAGTCATTGGAGGAGGATTTTTTGAAGTACACTTTCCAGTAGATTTTGAGCAACTTTTTATGCAAATACTTTGATAAACTCCAAGGCCTGAAAGATTTGATCTGACCTGATAGAAATCAGTGGCAAATTTCTTACTGATTTCAGTGGCAGCAAAACTGTATCTTAAAGTTTTCCCAAGGGGCATTTACAAATTCAAAATGATTGAGGAAACAACAGCTGCCACCATCACCTGATCTGGAGCATAGTTTGCTAAGTGGGGCTACTAAGTGAGGTGAAGGAAGGTTGCACCGTTTTTTACCTTCCATATAGATGTAGTGTTAACTGTCATACATGGTTTCAGTTTTAAATAATCCTTACTATCAAGTCTGCTTTCCTGACTGAAATATAGATACCATGCATGTTTCCTTAATTTTATGTTTTCTGTAGATCTTTTTAATTGTCACCTGCAATAGTTGAAGAAATCCCCATACAGTAAGTGTAGAAGTTCTTATGAGAAACAGTTGCACCTTGGATTTTCAATGGTAATTTGAACATTTGCCCATTTTCCGTAGTGGTTTTGGTCCCTTTTCACACTATCTTTTACAAGTTAATTGAGAGTACCTGTTTGTTTGAATACTTGCTATAAACTAGTGCTTAATACTCTTTCTTCCCTCATTGACTTCAGCATATTCATGGTTCTTCTGTTGTCTTCTCTGTACTAATGTTCATTAGGATGTTATTCTTTGCCACCTACCATACTGTAAACCCACTGTTGTGATGCATTTTCCCTGTGTATAGTTGTGATGATGCTGGAACAACGCTTCCTATTGTAGCACTCCCCTCTCAGCCTTTCCATGGCTCTCCACAGTTGCCTCTTGAGCCTCCTTGCTGATAAGAACATGGAAAAAAAGGCACCCACAGTCTTCATCATAGTGAAGCTCCAAACCATACTCAGCGTACTAGTATCAAATATCTATTAACTGTGTTGCTCAGAGGTTTCTTGGTGGTTTTTATTTTATTTTTATTCTTGGTGGATTTTATTTTAATGGACATATGTAATGAGGCAGTATGTGGGGGGGAGTATTCTTATGCAGTATCTTTCATTTTGAAAGTGCAATAATGTGCTTCATGCTTGTAGGACATTGCTTATTACCAAGCCTTATCTGCTGAACAGTTGCAGACAGAAGCTGCTAAAATTCAACCCAGCACTTCAGCCACCCAGGAGTTTTATGAACCAGGCTTAGAATCGGCTGCTAGTGCCAAACTGGATGATTTGCAGCGTTCTTGGGAAACACTGAAAAATGTGGTAAGTCTTCATCTGGAAGATGAAGTGTGCAGGATGGACCTCCGTTAAGAAAAAATAAAAGCCATTAAAGCTAATAGTTGCCTTCAGACATGAAGAAGCATAAAATAGTTTGTGTTGGAAGGGACCTTCAAAGGTCATCTAGTCCAATCTCCCCTGCAAGGAGTAGGGACATCTCCAAACAGATCAGGTTGCTCAGAGCCCCGTCCAACCTGGCCTTGAATGTTTCCAGGGATGGGACATCTACCACCTCTCTGGGCAACCTGTTCCAGTGTTCCACCACTGTCACTGTAAAAAAATTTCTTCCTTATATCTAGTCTGAATCTTCCCTCTTGTAGTTTAAAACCATTACCCCCTGTGCTGTTGCAACAGGCCCTACTAAATAGTTTGTCCCAATCTTTTCTTATAGGTCCCCTCTAAGTACTGAAAGGCCGGAGTAAGGCCTCCTCAGAGGCTTCCCCAGTCTGAACAGGGCCAGCTCTCTCAGCCTCTGATCATTTTTGCGGTCCTCTTATGGACCAGCTCCAACAGGTCCATGTTGACTATTACCAGACTATATTCTATAACCTAACAGGGAAGTCCACTCATGCTGGATGAGTTGGCAAAAAAAGGCCCAAGAATCCAGTTTCTTCAAAAACTCAATCAACTTAACACATTTCTGCATAGTAGTGCAGCATAATCATTTGGTGATGTATGAAAATGGTCTAAGTTTTGATGACATGCTATAAATTTTAATTCTTTATAGAGGCATAGTAGCTATTATGGAGTATTAAGAACCATGTGTCTAGCATATTGTTCACATCCACATGTTTGAGTGCATAAAATCTAAAATAAGGCATGAAAATGTGCCTAGGTTTTCCCTGCTTGTTGAAGTGCATTTTTTTCAGTCACATAGCCTAGAATTTGATGATATTTAAACAAATACATATTTTTAATATGGATTTTTTGCTTTATAATTTATACTTTTGAAAACTGTCATTGCAAGTTTTTTGTTTTAGTCTTGTAAGCTTAGAGATGAAGCAGAAGAAAGAGCAAATCCTGTGTCTGAGGTCAGAATTTATACCTTGCATTCTTCTTCAGATCAGTGAAAAGCAGCGTACCCTCTACGAAGCTCTTGAGCGTCAACAGAAATATCAGGACACACTCCAATCTATATCCACAAAAATGGAGACCATTGAGATCAAACTAAATGAAAGTCTGGAACCAGCCAAAAGCCCGGAGAGCCAGATGGCTGAGCATCAGGTAAAAGTCTATATGTGAGAAATACAGGAAAGATTTTCCTCTTTTTCAGATAGTGGCATTCTTCATGGCTGGATAGCTCAAAAATATGCAGTAGATGTATGAACGTTCTCTATTAACTGTATGTCTTGCCTTTATGGACTTCACGCTATTCTAAAGAGTCTTTTAAAACAGTAGAATAAATCATAATAGTTTGTCCAGTCAGTATTTTCAGCAAAATCTTATGCTGATTGTGTTCAGTGACTCATACACATACTGTTCTTCAGCATTAGTGCTACTAGCATATATCAAACTATTTATAATGTTCTCAAATTTACTAAGATCATAACCAATACTTATGCATTGTAAATTGATCTAAATAAAAGCCTTGCCTTGTTGAACAAAACAAGCAAACTAAACCACACAAAAAATTCCCTCCCAAGGGACATATTGAGAAATTATGCTCTGAATAATAAGAGAATACTGTATCAGGTAACCAATCTGAGATATGTCCAAGTTGTAATCATCTAAGCCTTCTATTTGATAGCTTGAAGCTATCTGGTGTGGCTGGTTCTCATTTCAGTAGGAAGCCTGTGACCTTAAAAGGATGACATTTGGCTTTTGTAGCCCTGCGTGATGTCCTGTGCAACCAGTATGTATGTACTGTCAGACATGAAAGTAAAGTATCTGCTCTAGGATACTGGTAATGCAGCATCCTTTTGTAGATATCTTGTAAAATGATTTATAGGATAAGAATGATAGCAGGAGCTTCTTTTACACCATGGAGTTGATCTCTGTATGTTTACATATATTGCTGGAAGTTCTTTGTCCAGTTAGTAAGTTTCAGACTGGAAGCTAACCCCTGCACCTATTTCTGTCATGAACGCACACTCACTTGTTCGTTATCTTCACCATATCTACTAGAATACCCTCCAGAAATTTTTGGGGAAAAATAAATCCGTATATATAATACTTTCAAAAGAATTCCTTCTCGTCATATATTTGAAATTCAAGATAAGTAATTGAATCCATATTTCAGTTACCAGATGCGTGATCCTAGCTTAAACATTTAAAAGCAGGACTCAGTCCTTCTGAATTCTGACTCTGCCAAACCAGCAGAGATACACTGCACGATTCTGTGTTCCTCATGCTCCCCTGGGACAGTCCTCTTGGCTTTTATATTAAGCCTATGCCTCCCGAGATACTTACCTTTCACTGATAAGTGAAGCAAATACTTTCTCTGCTCTCATTTCTAAATAGGCTTTGATGGATGAGATTTTAATGTTACAAGAAGAAATCACTGAGCTTCAGACATTGTTAGCACAGGAGCTGGTTTCAGAACCGCTGGATGCAGAAGCAGCTGATCAGCTGGCATTGCAGTCCACTCTCACGGTCTTGGCAGAACGAATGGCTACGATTCGAATGAAGGCATCAGGAAAACGACAACTATTAGAGGTACAAAAACAAACCTCTAGGAGTGGGTCTTTTGGACCACATTCTACATTTTGAGAGCCACTTTTGGCAGAGCTGTACTTTCACCAAAGTCCTTAATCACCATTGAATGCTAATAATTGAAAAAGTAATTTTCAGTTATGCTCATTTCTCACAATTCCTTTCACTAATAAATTATTGTTCTTTTTTTCAGCAAGCCCCTCATCTTAATGTTAGGATATAAGTAACTGGAAGGAACTTAGAAACACACTGCAGGAGTCATATTTTATATATGTATATTTTTAAATATCCTAATTGACATTTTCTCAGTTGGTTTCCTTGGTATTCCTTGTCCTTCCACAGGAGTAGTAGTGGAATGCAGGCGTTAAAAATCATATCATCTACAGTAACCTTTTGAGGAGTCATCTGTCCAAACTGTGAGACAAGATAAGGGGAAAAGCTTAAAAAAAGAAATAACACCTCTTCCAAACCATTGCATTGTTATCTATGCTCATCTTCCCAGTGGTTTGCATGCAAACTTTTATCATGGAAGATGCACTCCTTTATTTCTTTGTCTTCCAGCTTTACCAAAAATCCTTTAATAGCAAGCTGATTTTTAAAAAAATCCTTTACATACAGGAAAGTTGCTGTGTATATTATACAGATGAGAAAACCCAGTCATGCTAAAGCTGGCTACAGTTTTACTACTTTGAACACTGCAGGGCAGCTTTACTGCTATAATGCTAAGAACTGCAGCAGTGAACTCATAAACACGGCAGCTGCTGCCTTCATAATTTCCAGCATCAACCGATTCTGAGAGACTGAGTAAGAACTGGCTCTGTGAGTCTGAGTTGCAAGGGAGTCCTGGGCTGCACCAGCTGCATTAGTCCTGTGCAGTCAGCTGAGACAGTGAACAGATCCTTAGAAAATGTCTTTGTTATTCTTTAAAATTTGCACTTTTTGTTCTCAGAAGAAAAATGGCTTTTACATAAAAATAAGGAACTGGAAGTAGAATAGGGATCTTACTGTTTATAGCTTGCACCTTGTACAGGATCTTACAAACTTCTTGATAGTACTTAGGAGGAGTTGCTAACTAATAATTTCAAGATAAAGCATGAGTCAATTACCACTCTGAGCTATGGTTACGATTCTGACAGTTACTTTGGTACAATGGCACAAGCATCCCCAGTAATCTTGGCTAAGAAATATGCATGGTATATAGACAATATTCAGTAATTTAACCTGTGTGCTTTGTAGTTCTGATTTCACAGATAAAATCTTCCGGAACATTGCAGGGATGTAAATGTAGAAATACAGATAGAAAAGACAATAAAAACATTTTACTGCTGAGGGTGTGGATTGACAATATCGTTCTTTCAGTAGACCTGATTTAAATAACTAGAGCTTGAGAACTGTTCGGCTGTGGATTATCTGAGAAATTTAACAACTGTCACTATTCTTTAACACATAATTATTAATTTTCCTATTAAAATTAAGCATTCCGAAAAGCTGTACAAACACTTTCCTGTGTGAGGGATTTGCCCTGCACACACGGACCTGAATTTCCATACTGCACGTGTTTTAGCTCAGGATGCCAAGTGTGCTTTTAAAAGCAGCATGTCGTAGCTCACACCTGTAAGGTGTGTTGTGAACAGAAGTGTGGTAGGTTGACCTGGGCCAGCAGCCAAACACCCACCCTGCCTCTTACTCCCCATCTACCGTAGAATGAGTTAAAAATAGAAGGCAGACAAAAAGGCTCATGGATCGAGATAATGACAGCTTAATAGGTAAGGAAAAGCTGTGCATGCAAGCAAGGGAAAATAAGGTACTTATTCACTGCTTTCCCATCAGCGGGCAGATGTTTAGCCACTGTCTTGGAAAGCAGGGTCTCAGCGTGCGTTACAGTTCCGTGGGAAGGCAAACACCATAGCCACAAATGCTCCTCTCACCTGAGCTTTTATTGCTGAGCATGATCTTGTATGGTATGCAATATCCCTTTAGTCAGTTCATTTCAGCTGTCCTGCTTATGTCCTCTTCTAACCTTTTGCCCACCCCCAGGCTACTGGCCTTTGTGAGGGCCAGTTAGAAAGAAAGCCGCACTGTTCAGCAGTAGCCAAAACATTACTGCATTATCAACACAGTTTTAGCCACAGTTGCAAAGCATAGCACTGTACAGGCTGCAATGAAGTTAACTCCATCTAAGCCAGATCCAGTGGCTGGATTTCCTCCGCTTGTTTCCATACCATTTGCAGCATGCTTAGGTTTCACATTATCTGATATATCTAAGTATTCTCTGACCATCCTGTGCTATCTCTTTCTTATTCCCGAAATCCCCTCTACTCTCTCCAGAGCTCTTGTACTCAGAAGCCTGGAACTGGACACAGTACTCCAGCTGTGGACTCAGTGTTAAGCACAGGCAAAGGATCACCTCCCTCAGCCTGCAGCAACTCTCCTCTTAATGCAGCCCAAACCATCAGCTGCCTTTGCCACAAGGGCATGTTGCTGTGTCGTGTTCAAATTGATGTCCACCAGGACCCCCAGATCCTTTTCTGCCAAGCTGCTTTCCAGCTGGTCAGCCTCCAGCATATACTGGTGCCTGGGGTTGTTCCTCCCCAGGCACAGGGCTTTGCACTTCCCTTTGTTCACCTTCATGAGGTTCCTGTCAGCCCATTTCTTCAGCCTGTCAAGGTCCATCTGGTTGGCAGCAAACCCTCTGGTGTATCAGCCACTCCTCCCAGTTTTGTGTCATCAGTGAACTAGCTGAGGCTCATTACTGGCCTCTCACTAGACTTTGTGCCACTGATCACCACCCTCCGGGCCCAGTTTTCAAATTTGTATGGGGCTACTAAAGGGTGAGAGTGTCTTGCTGATCACTCCTTGTCTGTCCTTCTCTTTACCCATGGCAGCTGCACTAAAGGCCCACCAGTATCCTGTCGGGTCCCTGAAGTACCCCTCTCATGCTTCTCTTGAGAGATAATAAGGCTAGCTAACAGCCTGCTGCTGCCAAAAAAAGGCAAGGCTGCTTTCCTTTCCCTGCAGCCCACTCCCAGCTTTGTGTCCCCATGCATCTTGCTCCCTAAACAAACAGTGCTCTGCTAGTTGAGCAAACTGAATCAATGTGGAGGAAGGCCAAATGAGCAGCAAGAGGAGGCAGAAAAGATCTCACCTTTAGAAGGCTGTAATAGCAGAGATCCACTGAAGGAAATACAGAAGAATACAGTGACTTAACTGAAACAGAATTTCCATCACCAGAAAAGTAATTTAATCAATTAAAAGCAATAATATTTTGTAAAGGTTTCTAACTTATAAAAGAAAGGGCTTATTATGGTTTAAAAATACTATATGGAAGTTGTGAGAGGCAGAGGGGAAAAATATTTTAAGAGATTATTGTGTTTTGTTTTGGTTTTTTTTTAGTTAAAATATAGTTACAATTTATATCTCTAGGAAAAACTGAATGAGCAACTGGAAGAACAGCGGCAAGAGCAGGCTCTTCAAAGGTACCGTTGTGAAGCTGATGAGCTTGACCACTGGCTACTCAATACCCGAGCAACGCTGGACACTGCCTTGGTTACTGCTGAGGAACCTATGGACATGGAAGCACAGCTGGTAGACTGTCAGGTAAAACTACCAGTCCTGTAATGTTTAGATGAACAGGATGGACATACCTTTATCTGAATGAAGAGGCAAATACAGAATATTTAATATTAAGACTGTTATTAAGTGAAGTGAGCTAGCATATTAGTGGGGAAGAATTTCCGAGCTCCTTAGTACCTCATATGTGCTCAGTTAGCTTCGTTGATGATTTGTGAAAGAAAATATAGCCTGTTCTTCATCTCTTCTTAAAGATTGCAAACGGTGCTTTAGAAACTGCCTGTAAACATAGCAGAAGGAAAAGATGATCTCCTGAGTGCAAGAACGTTTAGAGCTCTGTAACTTTGGCAGGGGATTTTGGTTTTGCTTTAAAGACCTTGTATTCACTTCACTTACTGTTTTTGCTCCGCTGAAGCTAGAGCTGTTGAACAGCTCGCTTGATAGATATGAAAACACCTGCAGTGTACTTTCCTTTTTCAGCTGAAGAGCACACTCCCACTAGCAGTGGTGACTGGGACAGTGTTGTGTTTTCTTCAGGAGTAATCCCTACCCACATTCAAAAGTAAAGTATAATAATCAGTAGTTACTATTTTTATGAATTTAATATTAATCAACTAAGAATACATAAGTACCTGAGGAAAAAACATTTTGCTGCAATAAGAGTAATTGCATATACTTTTATTAACAAGACTTGGATCAGTTATAACATCCAGGTTCTCAAATTAGTGGGAGTTTTCCATTTCTCAATGAGAGTTTAGGAATATGATCATTATGATTAAAATTACAAGATAGACAAGAGACAGATGGACAAAAGATTCCTTTTCATATTGAGGAACGAGGATCTTGAAAATTTCAGGATACATGGGAGTTAAATTTTGTGTAAGTCTGATGAATTAAACATACAGTTAAATTTCTACCACGTTATTGGAACTGTAAGTCTGCTCAGCCTCAACTGTTCTTTCATGACCCTTCCTTGGGAGCTTTTTGATGTGTATAGACAAACCCTGTGAGTTTAAACAGAGCCGTAGTTTTCTTTATAATATAATCTGCAGGAAAGTCAAAATTACAAAGAACATCCAGCTTTGTGGAAAAGTTAATACTGCTGTTCTTTTGCTGGTTCTTAAAATCTTAATACAGTAAGTTTAAAAAAGAAGTACTTTATTTTTTTCCCCTTTTTAGAAACTCTGCCCATCTTATGCTGCACATGTTCATTTGGGAGCAGTATTTGTAAGTTTATAATGGATGGTTGCTATGGAAACAAAAATGTTTGATTTCAGGTTATGTTTTTGAGCAAGAATTTTATGTGCCTTGAGTTTGGAAATCAAAATATGCACTGTGACTTTAATACATGAATGGTTAATGGAATGTCAGGAAAGTAGCTTTTGAGAATAAACATGCCAGAGATTTGTCAGTTTAAGTCTCTCTTTAGACTAAAGAGGATTATATGGAAATCCTTAAGTCCATCATGCACCAATCAGAAAGAGCAAATAGTGAGAAGAGAAGCTTATCAACGTAGCCAGAGCAACACATAGGAGGAGGCAGGAAGCATTTCACTAAATGTATGTGAAAGAAGAGGAAAGAAGTAACTCTAGTTGTGTGCTCTTTCTTGTCATTACGGATGTCAGCCTAGCTTCTTAGCCACCGTTACCTTTAGTGTGCAAATAAAGAGCATCTCCTCTACAACAAATCCTTTGTTTCAAATGACTTTTTAATTTCCGGTTTTGAAAGCGGTTGCGAATAGAAATGGCAAATACAAACATGTGCAAGCATATTCCTAAGGACTCTGAAAGGGACTGGAAGGCAAAGCAATGATAATCTGACTTGCCCTTAGCTTGGCAACGGGTGAGGTAGGCCACAGGTCGTCTTGACGGAAAGCGTGACAGATGCTGGAAAATGTATGAATTCGGTTCTCTGTTTTTGCTGCTGCAGAACATGCTGGTTGAAATAGAGCAGAAGGTGGTAGCCTTGTCAGAGTTGTCTGTGCACAACGAGAACTTGCTTATGGAGGGGAAGGCTCACACCAAGGACGAGGCAGAGCAGCTGGCTGTGAAGCTCAGGACGCTGAAGGGCAGCCTTCTGGAGCTGCAGAGAGTGCTCCACGACAAACAGACCAACATTCGGGTAAGTGGCTCTTTCTGACTGGCTTCGCGGTGGGAAGGAGTGTGGGGGATTTCGTGGCAGTTTTATGTAACTGGGAAAAGGAGTGGAAGTATTTTACTGATTTAGTTTGAGCTATTCTTCTTTAGTTAGTAAATGGAATTACACTCCAAAATAAAGAACTGCCTAGCAAGCTGTAGCTTGTCGTTTTCAAATTAACAGCATCACTTCATGGTGAAACTATCATAACCTCACCGTCTTCACTGAAAGGATAGTAATAAAGTAGATAGATTATCAGTTTCATTTGGATATACACTGTTCCTGTTCCCAGTCCCTTTAGATTGCATGTGCTCTGGGGCAGGATCCCTCCTCCAGCAAAAGAACAATCTTAAATAGATGCTTTCCTCCATACAGTGTGCACGACGCAATGAACAGGTAACATCAAGATAATGAAACATTTTAAAATATGCCTAATACTTACCGGTGTCATTACACCAAACAAAATATTATATAAACAAAGATATGTTTAACCTCATTCTTGTCTGTTCCTAGCAGCATTGGTCTGCTTATTGCCACCTGTTCATTTTATTTAACAGTTGGTTTTGGTCATTCTTTAGGTTAAACTAGCATGCGAAGAACCGAATACGTACAAGAAACCCAACCATGTAATGTGACTGACTGGTTTTGAATTTGCTTGCCCTGCTGTGACTCCCTCCCCCTCCTCTTTTCTTTTACTTCTTTTCTGGGCTTTGCTGTGCAAATTAAACACGATAAGCTTCAAAGATTTCTAGCTTGTAATGCAGATTAAAGTCTACTGAGAGGTTAGCTTGAAAAGTCACTTGACATGCTAAGAACTATTTTTAGTTCAAAGCAACTGGATAACTATAAAACTTAACATAGCTTCACAAAAAAACCCAAGAAACAAACAAAAGGAAGGAAAAAAAAACCCAGATATTTATTCCTATTGCATCTAAGATGAAGTGACTTGAATGTTGTTCTTGCATATTCTTTCATAAACCTAATGATTAGGCAAATGAAAAGTGTCATCAACAGCACGTAGGCATATAATACTATATTCTGATATATTACTTGGAAAGTGAAAAGGCATCACGGACTTTTTTTGCTTCGTTTTAAAACATGCATGCTGCATTTTAAAATGTGCTGCATTTAAAAATACAACGGTGTCGTTTATTCTACTTAAACTTTTAAAACAGATTTTTGGATGCTTTTCTAATATCAAAAATAACAACAAGATAATTTCCAGATGTAGAGTATGAATTACTTGAGATGCTACATGTGTGCAAGACTTAAGGTTTTTTATGAATTGCAAGCATTTCTTGAACTTCACTTATGGATCATGGAAGAAAATAGATATAGGCAGTATAACATCTTCAAATTTTTGTTGAGCATTTTTTTTTTCAAATGATAAATTCTATAATGTCTTTTTCCAAACAATCCAAAGCCATAAAGTATTTCTTATGGACTGAGGCTCAGAGCATCAAATGCCCAAAAATGCACTAACTTTATCTGCTGCCACTGCTAACCCTGAGAAACATGACATGCTAACAGCACTGTTGCTCATGCGTGTAAGAAATTCAGATTTACACATGTCTCTAGATGTACTGATAACCTTGTAATTGCCCAGGGGCATAGAGCAGCCTGCACCCAGAAAAGGAAGGATCCTCCCAAGTTGCACTGCAAGACCAAGAGCATTGTAAAGGCTGAGCTATTTTTTCCTTAAAGCAATATTTCAGGAATCTGTTATTCCTGTGGCACAAGGCTTTTTAGGAACCAATGTGAGATTTTGTTACATCCTTGCAGCAATTTCAAGCTTCCTTCTAATTTGATTAATTAATACCACTAATGATATGGGAAAAGTGATTTGGAGATCAACTCCTTTATTCGTAAAACAAAGTACTGAAACTAATAGAAACATGCTGAATCAGGAGAGTTACAGAATAAATTGATTCTAAATGTAGCACTTGGAAAATTTACAAAATATTGCCTTATTACTGTTACCTACTAAATTCTGTGACTTGGAGGCAATAAAAATAAATCGACGCCTTATAAAACAAAGAAGTAGAATGGATTCTTCAGTAAAAAAAAAAGACAGATAGTGTTTCTTTACTTCTTATTTCATAGTATGTGTGTGGGAGGGATGGCTTCAGTTCCAGAAGACAAGTGTGCCTGATAGAAGTTTGTACAATTCTCAACTCCTTTGAAAGATCAGTTTTATCCCCATGTTCTTCAAGGATTTTCCAAGTATTTCTGTGCTGGAGTGGACAGTCCCCAGGAATGACAGCTTCAGGCATTCATTTCCCTGACTATTTAAAGGAAATGTAATACAGTTCCTTCAGACAGAATTCAAATGAAAATACAAGTGTATTTTTTCAGATTTAGATTTTATCATTCCTAAATCACAAATATAATTCACAAATAATTTTGATCTTAAAAGTATGCAGAATAGCATATTTGCAAAACCTCATTGCATCCACAAATGCCACAGTCTGTTTTATGCTCTATGCCCTTGCAGGAACTGTGGGACTACTGTTTATTTGTCTTAGTATAATTTCAAAATTGTAGCTTCTTCAACCCTCTTCCCAGAAGAGAGAAGGCTCAAAATCTAACTGAAATCAATCATCCTGCCCAAATGCAATGAAGAACTAGAAACTGTTCTCTTAAGGAATTTAACAGCTGTTGTCCTTTAAGCATATAAAATGAAGCAGATTTTTTTAAAACAATTTACAGAAAGATTGTCTTTTTTTCTCATTTTTAACAGAAAAATTAAATTTACAGACACTCTTTATCCTTTACATAGTATTTTTCTTTGCTTGATCTGATAGCCTGTGATGACATTGTTCACACTCCAACCATGCCAGCATTTTTAGAAACTTATTCCTACAAAATAAACTATCACAGTTTACCTGCAAAGTGAATGCTTAGTGAAACAAAGCTATTTCATAGAGCAAGGGCTAATGGTTCTTTACAGCTCTAGACGGATATGGGCAACTACAGGCCAGTCAGCCTCACCTCTGTGCCTGGCAAGGTCATGGAGCAGATTCTCCTGGAAACCATGCTAAGGCACATGGAGAGCAAGGAGGTGGTTGGTGACAGCCAACATGGCTTCACCAAGGGCAGATCGTGCCTGACCAATATGGTGGCCTTCTATGACGGGGTAACAGCATCGGTGGACAAGGGACGGGCAACAGATATCATCTACCTGGACTTGTGCAAAGCTTTTGACACTGTCCCGCACGACATCCTTCCCTCTAAACTAGAGAGGCATTGGTTTGATGGACAGACCACTCGGTGGATAAGGAGTTGGCTGGATGGCTGCACTCAGAGAGTGGTGGTCAATAGCTCAATGTCCAAGTAGAGACTGGTCATGAGTGGAGTTCCTCAGGGGTCCATGTTGGGCCCGGCCCTGTTCAACATCTTTGTCGGCGACACGAACGGTGGGATAGAGTGTACCCTCAGCAAGTTCGCCGATGACACCAAGCTGTGTGGTGCCATCGACGCGCTCGAAGGGAGGGATGCCATCCAGAGGGACCTGGACAGGCTGGAGAGGTGGGCCTGTGCCAACCTCATGAAGTTCAACCAGGCCAAGTGCAAGGTTGGGGTCATGGCAATCCCAGGCACAAGTACAGGCTGGGCGGAGAATGGATCAAGAGCAGCCCTGAGGAAAAGGACTTGGGACTGCTGGTGGACGAGAAGCTCAACATGAGCCGGCAATGTGCTCTTGCGGCCCAGAAGGCCAACCGCATCCTGGGCTGCATCAAGAGGAGCATGGCCAGCAGGTCGAGGGAGGTGATTCTGCCCCTCTACTCTGCCCTGGTGAGACCCTACTTGGAGTACTGCATCCAGTTCTGGAGTCCCCAACATAAGAGGGACATGGACCTGTTGGAGAAGGTCCAGAGGAGGGCCATGAAGATGATCAGAGGGATGGAGCACCTCTCCCATGAGGACAGGCTGAGAGAGTTGGGGCTGTTCAGCCTGAAGAAGAGGAGGCTCCGGGGAGACCTGATAGCGTCTTCCAGTACCTCAAGGGGGCCTACAAGAAAGATGGGGAGAGGCTGTTCAGTAGGGCCTGTTGTGATAGGACAGGGAGTAATGGTTTTAAAATAGAGGGAGGTAAATTTAGATTGGATATTAGGAAACGTTCAAGGCCAGGCTGGATGAGGCTCTGAGCAACCTGATCTAGTCAGGGATGTCCCTGCTTCTTGCAGGGGGGTTGGACTAGATGACCTTTGAAGGTCCCTTCCAACCCAGACCATTCTATGATTCTATGATATCTTCTTGCTTGTTTTGCACCTCTTACAGTTTATATTCTCTAACACTAATCAGTCCTTTCAGCTCCAATATACTCCTTGTCCCCCAAAACTGAAGCCTTACACCTAACTTTTACTGTTTAGCAAAACCATGCTGTTTCAGTGCTTGATGCCAGGAACACTGGTGGCAGAGGTCCATTCCAGTTGTTAGCATAAGGAGCACCAGGTGAGGTAGAGGGGCTTCCTCAGCCACCTTGAGTCATGCTGGTCCCTGCCTGGTTTGAGACAAAGGAAGGTGGAACTTGTTTTTTGTTTTGGAGAGCCTGCTGTAATGTCTGAATGCCTGAATGTCTGCTGCTCTTACTCTATTTAGAATAAGAGCTGAATAATGAGCAAAACATGAATCCTACAAAAATGAGATACAGTAAAAATGAGAGAGGAAATAAGCCCCAGCTTTAGCTCTTGAAATTATTTTAAAAAAAAAAAACAAAAAAAACCAACATAATTTGTGCCTGCAAGTAATAAATAAATCTGGAAAGGTGCGTAGATCTAAGTAGCTAGACCTGCAAGTCTGTAACATTAGGCATAGTGTGTCCTAAAATAATTTAAAATTACAGCTGACATGGATTTCAAAAGTCAAGAAGTTGCCAAAGTAGTTTTTGAACTACTAAGGCATTTGCTGTTTTTGCTTTGCTTACACAGAAAGCCTGTCTAATCACTCATGTTGGAAAAACATAATAATAGAAGTATGAAGTGAAGTTACTGTTGCTTTTACTGTTCTATTATAACATTCTGTGGTTTGGTCTCTCTTATTGTCTTTACTGTTGATATCATTTATTTAACCTGCTGTTAACTGACTGTGTTTCTGACAACCACAAATAGAGTTATGTATTTACTGATAAATAAATTTTGACCAGAATGACAACCAGCATTCTCTACTTTTTAGTTAGACAAAAAAAAAAATTGGCTTTAATTAGACTAAAAACCTGGCAGATACAATCCACTGATTCCCTGCATTGCCAGTTAAAACTGCACCCTCAATTACAGATCAGTGCTGTGTTTTAAGAGAAGCAGAACAGTTTTCAGAAACAAATCAGTCCATAGTCTCTGATTCTGCTGAGTGCCGTGGTGCATGTTTATTTTTATATTTTTAGGGATGCTTTCTTGTTAGTAACCAATAACCAGTAGAAGTCAGAAATCTCAAGTCATTGCTCACTTCAGAATCTATGTCAGCCAGCAGCTTCAGAGGTGGAAGGTGGCACTGCATTTGGTTTTGAGTTCATGAGCTGGACCTGCCAGCTCTCTAGCCATAGAAGAGATTTTACAAAATTTTTATTTCTTTCTCTTAAAGCAGGGATCGTTACAAGAAAGGGAGGAGAGCGATCTGGACTTTGTTTCCTCACAAAGCCCCAGTGTCCAAGAATGGCTGGCACAAGCAAGAACCACTCGCTCACAGCAACAGCAGAGCACCCTGCAGCAAAAGAAAGTTAGTGTTTTACATTTCTTTTACTCCTGTCTTCAGGTTGTGCTTAACACTGTGGCTGAGCCATTCTGGTTAATATTTCCACTGAAATCTTAATTTTTACGTTGTTTTTTACTCAGTGCTGTTTTATAATGATGCATCTGAGCTTACTATTTTATATCTGTAACAGCCAGGCGGGCTAGACTTCCTGGGTGACCATGGTCAACTCACTTAATCACTCTGTACTTCCATTGTCCATTATTAATTAAATTGAATCAAATCTTAAAGTTACTCTAAGTATGGCATGATGGCGTTTGCTCAAAAAAGTAATCAATCTTATCTTTATAGAAGCAAAGATACATGGGTTCCAAGGTATATTGTGTTGCTTGATAGACAGACATCCTCACTAGGTTAGGTTTCAGAAACTACGTTGCATTAATCAATTAGTTCAACAATCCAGTCCATGTACCCGTTTCTTCTGTGTCCCCTGGATGTAGATTTTACACTGCTTTTGGTGCTCAAGCAAGCCATATCAAAAATAGCTTAGCTATCTTTCCATGACAGTTATGCAATGGAGACATATCCTTCAAGGCAAGGGGTTTATTTTGGCTTTTGTAACTTGCTGTGCTAGGAGCTGGAACAAGAGCTAGAAGAGCAGAAGAATCTGCTTCGGTCGGTGGCGTGCCGTGGAGAAGAAATCCTAACACAACAAGGTGCTCCAGAAGGCCTGAGTATAAGGTGTGCTTTTATGTATTCTTCTGCAAAGTAAATTTCTATGACTGTGCTTTGTCATACTTATGTTTACGTCCCTCTTCTGCATGTAATCCTCTAATTTTTGTTTTAGCGTATTTATGGAGCACCGAGCATACTGGAGTCCTGGTTTATAATTCAGGGGACTGATAATATAGTTACACACACCGTTTTGTGCTAATAGATCACCTTCAGCATTTAGAAATTGTTTTTATCAAGCATCACACTAAAATTATAAACTAGCAGGATTTGTTAGACAAGCAGTGGATCAGTCACTATAGCTTTATGGTCCAGCATCAGTGTTTGAATCATAGCTGATCTCTAAAACACTGTAGTCTGCCATTGTAACCAGCTCTTCTCAGATGAGATACTCATTGCCTACGTTTCTTTTTCCTGCAGTGAGTAAATATTTTCCTTTTTGAAGCCTTGTATATTTCAAGTTTCACCTCTGGTCTATATTTTTTTGCACACTAGCCCATTTAGGGGGCAAGCAGATGTCTATAAAAGCCTCAGCTCTGAATGGGAAAGACTTCTGCCCTAGAGAAGGCAGAAGAAAACTGCTGCTTACTGCCAGTGCAGACCTTCAGGGAGCAGGAAGGACATGGTCTTGGGAAGAGGAAACCAAGGTGAACATTATCAGCTTAAGAATCAAGGAGCAGTCAACCCTTCAGTTGAAGTACTTCATTGATTTATCTCAGTAATTGTAGCTTAGCCCCACTCAGGACCAAGCTATGCAGTCTGTCTCTCACTCCCCTCATCCTCCGAGGGAATAGGGAGAGATAGTAAAGAAAAAAAAGGCCCGAGGTTTGAGATGAGGATAGGGAGAGATTCTTAAAGTTACCATTACAGGCAAAACAGACTTGACTTGGGGAAAACTATTTGTTTATTATTAAAACCAAAGCAGGATAATGTGGAAGAGAACAAAGCAACTTCCCGCCACTTCTCCCTCTTCCCAGGCTTAACCTAATTTCAGTTATCTCTACCTCCTTCCCCCACCCCGAGCAGCACAGGGGAGAAGAGGGAATGGGGGTTACGGTCAGTTCATCACACATTGTTTTATGCTGCTTCTTCCTCATCAGGGGAGGAACTCCTCATATTCCTCCCCTGCTCCATTGCAGGGTCCCTCCCACGGGCTGCAGTCCTTCGTGAAGCTGCTCCGGCGTGGGTCATCTCTTCCACAGGGTGCTCTCCAGAATGTCTGCCCCAGTGGGCCCACCATGGGCCATAGCCTCCTTCAGGCATCCACCTGCTCCAGCGTGGGGTCCTCCATGGGCTGCAGGTGGATCTCTGCTCCTCCATGGATTGCAGAGGGACAACCTGCTCCACCATGGTCATTACCACGGGCTGCAGGGGAGTCTTGGCCAGGAGCTGCGTTACTCCTCCCCTCCTTCTTCACTGACCTTGGCATCTGCAGCTGTTCCTTTCACAAGAAATTCTTCACAATTGGCTCAGGCAGATGCCTCTTAGGTTTTCTTCACATCTCCTTTCTTCACTTTCTTGCAGCGGGGCTGGGCCAAGGCAGGCCCAGATGGCCGCTAGGCAGAAGGCCAGAGGGTGAGGCCTGCAAGGCCCACAGGGCTCGCGCCTCCCCCTCTGCCCTTCACTTCTGCTTCTTCACTTCCCTCCCCCCACTTCTATTTGAGGCTTCCTTCTGTCACGTGAAGTTATACTACAGAAACAAGCAAAAAAAAAATGAACAGAAAATGCTGAACTCCATTCACTGTTTACCAAAGCTAAACTGATGTGCTTGTCGTGCATTAAAATACCGGGGTATGTCTGGCATTTTGAGAGAGGAGGTGAGGAAGGAGTCAGATAAGATACTTTTTTTTTTTTTTTTTTTTTCATGCTTTGAAGTAAAGCTTGTTTAGAGGTTACATTTCAGTGTAGTACGTATTCACTCTGCTTGGGTTTTTTTTTTATTTAATATGAGTATTTGCAACTCCAAACGGTTTCTTAGAAAGTACATTTTATTTCATCAGGCAAGAATTTCTTTCTGTTACAAACCAGCCTTTGTCTTACTATCTGAAAAAAAAAAAACAACGCACAAGTCAAAGCTTTAAAAAGTAGCACTTAATTTAAATGAAGAATTTCCTAATTGAAAGAGGAAATACACACCTGACACAGTTATAACTTTTGTATTTGTTAAACCTTTATGCATCTTTCCATTCAGTGAGAAGCCTGATAGACTCTCTGAGGAATTAGACTTGGAAGGTGAGAAGCCATCACCTGAAGAACAGATGAAGGTGAAATGGGAAAGCCTGAACCAGGAATTCAATACCAAGCAGAGACTGCTCCAGAAAACTATGGAACAAGAACAGCTGGTAGCTATTTCTAATTTCTCTTTACATTTTCTCTATGAAAGTAGTTGTCACAACACTAGATGTTGTAGCAGATGCATTAAGGTGATGCAGTGAAATGCAAAGAACATGGAACAATTTATATTTGTGATATCTTTAAAAACTATTAACTATTACCATTAGCACGCTGTGATTGAATTGCATTATGATTCAGGTGAATAAACTAGAAAGGAAGAAAGGGCTCGGACAAAATTTTGATCTACTTATCTAACACAGGATAATTCTGTAACAAATCATCCCTCTGGAATTGATCAGTACTCTGGCAACAACTCAGAGGAAAAACAAGTGTTTTCTTTTTTCATTTATTGGTTACATTAATTTCTTGATCTTAGTGGATATGTGACAAAGAAGCAAGTTATTTCAGCCACAGAATTTTTACTGAAAGAAACAGGGATTAATAAACTAAACCAGGGATAATCAAATTTCTATATTAACATACATCCTCCATCCAGACACATTATTCTTTATATAACACTACATTAAAATCATCTTCCGGAGTTCTGAATAGCTTATATTCGTTCAACAGTAATTAATTATTGGTAAAAATTTACCAATTAATTACCAAGTAATTAATTTTTTGGTAAAAACAAGGTACTGCTAATTCTGGCCACAAGTAATCTTGCTCAACATGAGCTGACAGTGCACGCTTGCAGCCCAGAAGGCAGGCTACATCAAAAGAAGCATCGTCAGCGGGTCGAGGGAGGTGATTCTGCCCCTCTACTCTGCCCTGGTGAGACCCCACCAGCAGTACTGCATCCAGCTGTGGAGCCCCCAACATAAGCAGGACATGGCCCTGTTGGAGCAAGTCCAGAGGAGGCCAGAAAGATGATCAGAGGGCTGGAGCACCTCTCCTGTGAGGACAGGCTGAGAGAGTTAGGGCTGTTCAGCCTGGAGAAAAGAAGGTTCCAGGAAGACCTTATTGCAGCTTTTCAGTACTTTAAAGGGGGCTTACGGGAGAGGCAGGGAAAAACTCTTCAGCGGGGCCTGTTGTGATAGGACAAGGGGTAGTGGTTTTAAAATAGGAGGAGGTAGATTCAGATTAGACATTAGGAAAAATTTTTTTTACAATGGGGGTGGTGGAACACTGGAACAGGTGGCCCAGAGAGGTGGTAGATGCTCCATCCCTGGAAACATTCAAGGCCAGGTTGGACGGGGCTCTGGGCAACCTGATCTGGTTGGAGATGTCCCTGCTCCTTGCAGGGGGGTTGGACTAGATGGCCTTTGAAGGTCCCTTCCAACCCAAACTATTCTATGATTCTATCATCTTGCACTGCTAGCAAACCTCCTGTTGAGAAATCTTCTGTTCAAGGTATTGCCAACACAGAACAGTCGTGGCAGGACTCTGAGCGTTATTTGCAGATATCCTCAGTTAGCAGTAGAATCTGTATAGCTATATCTCTAAATATGGAGAAGCATCCTAATTAGTATTTCTCTCTCAGCAGCTCTATAGCAGACCAAACAGACTGAGATCAGGAATGCCTTTGTGTAAGGAGGAAGGACAGCATGAAGATAAATTCTCAGTGTCACCAGTATTGGTTGAATTGAATCAGGCCTTTAAAGATGCGTCACCTGAGGTAACATTTCAATTGTCTTTATACCTGTGTCGTAGTTTAGCCCCGATCCGGACCAGACTACGCAGTCTCTCTCTCACTCCCCCCACCCTCCGAGAGAATAGGGGGACATTCTGCTCCCAATCGGCTCAGCCTTGGCCAGCAGTGGGTCCGCCCTAGGCCCGGTCGAGTCCACTAAACAAAGGGGAGCGACTTCTAGCAATTTCCTACAGAAGCTACCACCTTAGGCCCCCCTCACTAAGCAAAACCACAACAACCTGTCCTCCAGCAGAGCCACATTTACAATGAAACTCCTCTGCCTCCCATCTGAATATCCAACCCTTTCCCAAGTGCTAGAAAGAATATCTTGTACTTCTGCTCTAGACTACTTTGGTTCCTTTGGCCCAGGCTGGACGAGTGGAGGAGAGCCTGCGTCTTGAACAGAAGCTGTATGATGGTGTCACAGCCACCTCCTTGTGGCTAGATGGCATGGAAGAACAGGTCTTTGTTGCTACAGCTCTGTTGCCAGAAGAAGAAACAGAAGCATACCTCTGCAAGCAAGAGGTAAGGCATCCATGAATAGGACTTTTTTTAAATTGCCAGTAAGAAAGCGTTTAGAAAGAATATACTAGAATCCTGGATAAGTGACATGGCACTGTCATAATGTTTATGTAGTTGCAGTATTCTGCTACTAATAGAAATCATTTTATTGACCATGTAGAGAATGTTGCAGAAAGCAGCACCTAACCCAAATTTCACCTGGTCAGAAGAGAATTAAACATAGAGTCTTTCTTCTGTTTAACTACTTTACTAAGTATTAGCAAACACTACATTGTTGAAATTGAAGTGAAAATGAGGGGGGGAGGGGGAATGATCTGGTATATAGAAACAGTACAAATTCATCAACAAGAGATGGGAGGTTGGGGAGAAGAGGGGGAAGGGAAGAGAAGAGAAGAGAAGAGAAGGGAAAGGAGGGAGCCAGAGTGGGGAAAAAGGGCGGTAATAGGACAAGGGTTAATAGTTTTAAAATAGGAGGAGGTAGATGCAGACTAAATTTAAGGAAAAGTTTTTTTACAATGACAGTGGTGAAACACTGGAACAGGTTGCCCAGAGAGGTGGTGGATGCCCCATCCCTGGAAACATTCAAGGTCAGGTTGGATGAGGCTCTGAGCACCCTGATCTGGTTGGAGATGTCCCTGCTCCTTGAAAGGGGGTTGGATTAGATGATCTTTAGAGGTCCCTTCCAACCCAAACTATTCTATGCTTCTGTGATTCTGTATCATTTTATTTCGACACTTGTTATCCTCAGAGCAGGCTAGGGTGTCTTTACTATCACAGATACTCTAGCTGCGTAGTTTTGTCTAGTGTGTGTATATTAGCAATGTAAAAAAGTCACTGCATCACTGCAAGATCGACAATGGTTATGTCAATACATTTGCCTGCTTTCCAGAATGTCTGATTGTTACTTTGTTTTGTTTTCTGCAAAATCAGTCTCTTGCCAAAGAAATCAAAGACATAACAGAAGAAATGGAGAAGAACAAGAATTTATTTGCTCAGATATTTCCTGATAATGGTGATAATAGGGATATTATAGAAGACACTTTGGATTGTCTCCTGAGAAGACTGATCTTACTGGAGTCAGTAGTAAACCAGAGATGCCATCAGATGAAAGAACGACTCCAGCGAATAGTGACTTTCAAGGTATGATGCCCATCTGAAGGAATTAACAGGGATACATGTCAAATGGGGATATAAAGGGTGTGATTCACAAAGCAATGAAAATTTTTGGTACCAAATCAAAAGAAGAAGGTTGTCACAGGTTTTTACTGAAAAATCAAACTTCTTGGGCTATGCAAAACTTTGCACGCAAATCACAATCCAAAATTTAAACTCTCTGCTAGAAGTCTTTTGCAACTCATGCAATTATTGTAAAGTGATCATTCACCCCATGGTTGCTCACCCCGTTGTCATTACATAAAAGGAAGTTGTTGACTACTCTTCTCAAGGGAGAAAAAGCAACTTTAGGATTCTCCTCTATCATTTATGAAATTATAAAATGTATAGAGTACACTGTTTTGATTAGCTGAGATAGAAAACATAATATTGACCATCTTTAAGCCATCCCATTACTTTGTAAAAGCTTGTATCTCAAGCCATCTGTATTGAACAAAGCAGAAAAAGTGATGGTAGGTGGAGAAATGTGTGCTTTTAGAAATCTTTTCAAACGGAGTTCAGAAATGCTTTCAGATCTTAGTTGGTCTCTACCTTCTCTCCTATTATTATCATATTAAGCCTCCAATGTGGTTTAGTTTTAATAAAAAAAAAATAAATTATAACAAAAAACCCTGGAAAATAGATTTCTAGTATCTTTGGACTAGGGTCATCATTTCATAGGATATTACTACTGGATTTCTTTCCAATCTCCATAACCTTTCCTCTGCAGTAGATAGGGGGGAAAAAAAAAAAAAAAAAACCAACATTTTTCAATTAAAGGCCTTTATTTGCTGGAGAAGGCAGACAAGTTGCTTAGAATCCTATGTATCATTGTTATACCGGAGATGTTTAGTATTTAACAGAATTACTGCATGAAAAAAAAAAAAGATCAATGATGCACCATTTATATAATGCTGAAAGTCTTAAAAAATGTGCTGATAGCTTTCTGTTGGGATGAATGCATTAAAAAAACCCCAGAATATTTTATTGTAGTTTGACAAAATTGTTAAGTAATATTTATGGATCTAGTCTGATGAAGTGCTCTGAATGTTGTAATGTGTAGTTAGCCCTGTAATATGTTGAAGCCTTGTTTACTTCTTTGTTATATTTGCTCAAGTTTGTAATTAAAAAAGCTTGCCTTGAGAAGTAAAACCTAGCTTGTTTGCAAGTATAAAACCTAGCTTGCTTACAAGTATATGTGGTTGAATAAACTACACAAGAATAATCTATTTTCGTAAAATGAAGCTAATGATGCTTGCTAATTAATTATCTAATTGGCAGGCAAAAGCAGGTGTTCACAGGTTTTGCTTTGAATAGGAGTTGCTTTAGCTTTTAACTCATATATCCAGTTACAGATACTCAGCAATGTTAGATGCTTTGCATTGATGATGATGCTTCCAATTTTGAGTAGATTTTATGCCTTAGTGCCGACATTGTAATACTATAATGCTTTAAAATTTATGGAACATGAAATATTTTTCAATTGGTTTGTGCTGTGATTGGCTATAATGTGTTGTTATTTCCTGCAGAATGATCTGAAGCTCCTGTTTACATCGGTGGCTGATAACAAATACTTAGTTCTACAGAAACTGGCAGAGGCAGTTGACAGACCAGAAACAGAACAAATGCAGGTATTCCCAAATGTCTATTATGTGGGGAGGAGGGAAAAAGTAAAGTTTCTATTCAAAGTATGAATGGATTCTAGAGAACAGTTGCTTTTTATGGGAGAATGTGTTCATATAAAGTATGTGCAAATGAGTACTTCGGAGAGTGTACTACACATGTTTATAAAAAAAAAAAAAAAACAAGCAAAAAACCCAAAGTGTCTTTCTTATCTCTCCAGCTGACCTAGTTATGCGTACACTGGACAGTATTTGAAAGAAAGAAAATGTCAATGAACCAAAAAAGTCTAAAGTTTGGCTAAATTATTTTACTGTTTCACTTGATTAAAAATCAAAGGCACTTTCTTCTGCACTGATTTATAGTTGTATCTTGACTACTATTCATTTTAATTTAAGACAATAATTGTTTTTCCTTATCAAGAATTGTTTGATGAATAATTAATTATTAATATGACAAAATCTATCCTATTTCCTTGTTTCTGTTTTGCCAATGAAAAAAGTGAATGAAGTATGCTAAGGACTACTTTCCAGTGATGTTTCTTGTTACCCAAGAGCTACTTATGTCTGTGCCAGCAGGTGACTGAGAGGAAGAGACTTACCCTTTAACTGAACAGAAATACTGGACTTTATATACCTGATAATCAAATTTTGAAGGAATTTTAAGTCTTCTGTATGAAAAAGAGATCTAGCACTCCATGGTTTTCTTTTCTGTCTTCCATGTTGCAAAAGATTGGCAAAAATGTATCTCCTGTATGCTTAATTTAACTACCAAGTAAGAAAACAATATGATAACAAAAGCAACTGAATTGATTTGTTTCTGAACATCTACCTTAGTTGATAAAACATTTAAATTTAAAAGCATGGCTATTTGTTCAAGATGTGATTGGGAAAGTAGAAAAAAGGCCCTTAGCCAGGTAACTGCATGAAGTGTAAGTTTAGTGAACTGTATTGTGCGTACTGCGTATTACTGGGAGTCAGGAGTTCTACTGACTTACGTAGTTTATGCATATTTGGATAGGCAGGTTCCAAGAAAGAGCCTTAACAAAGGACTTTAAGTACAGGAGTCTACCTTGTGCTTTTAACTTTGATATAGCTTACATGCATTACTTCAGCAGAGACACCTACATGGAAAGACCTAGGCAAGCTTGTAGCTTCCATTGAAAAAAGTCAAGGTATCACCTGCATATACTTGCAAATACCAACCTATGTGCTTAAATTGTAGTTTTCCACATACAAAAGGGGATATACCAGTCCTTTTCCTTGACAGTAGTTTTGTCCCTGTCCTTGTCCTCAAAGGGACCTATGCACAGCTCTTTGCTGTCATGCATGTCTTCTGCTGAGATGATTGTTTTCTTGGTGCTCAGATATGACATGAATGAGTGTTAATAAAAAGAATGCTTTAAAAGAAGGTGTTAGAACAACTAATAATCCTTTGCTGCCTGCACTGTATGATTAAAAGCATGGAACTTCACAGCAAAGTTTGGTATAAAATAGTGTATGATACTAAAATAGCTTGTTATTAAAAATATAGTAATGCTATATTGTATTTAACTTTAAGAAACAAGTTAAACTCTTCCGACTTTGAATTGATACTTTTTCTTTACGGTATCCTTTAAAATTTCAGCAGATTGAAAGACTGATTAGTGCTTCAGGCAGAAAACAGACAATAATACTACCACATGGCAGCCATAGTACTGTTATTAAACCTTCAAAGTAAATGATGTAATTTTCAAATACAGGTCATACTGCAGGCAGAAGAAGGTTTGAAGGAACTAGATGCTGGAATCAATGAATTAAAAAAGCGCGTAGACAAGCTACAAATTGACCAGCCTTCTGTGCATGAGCTGTCTAAGATCCAGGTATGGTTTGTAAGTTCCATCCTAGACTTGTCTCATGATATCAAACGTATTAGTAGGCTCCTTTTTAGTGTTCATAGGGCATTTATGAAAGCATATTTAAAAGCATTTCAGTGTGTATAAAAGATGGTTTTCTCTCTAATTCACCTAGTTTTTCTTCTTTTGCATTTTCAAATTTTCAAGCATCTCCATTGTTAGTGGTATTAATCATTAAACTACACAAAAACATATTTTCTTTCAGCTCTTGTTGACTCCCTATTCAAATAGATAAAGGTAAGCATGTAAACATAAATGTCGGCTGAAGGTTCTGCTGCTTCTTTCTGAAGCCGCCTACTTTTTTTTTTTCTGACAGATTATGTAAAATGTCCCCCTTTTTCTTGATTTCAGTTTTCAGAAAACCCTTCCTTTTGGTTTTTTTTGACTGTTGTGCTTCTCACAATTGTCTCTTTAAAGGTAGGAGATCCAGCTACAGTCTGAGGGTGGACACTTTGCTGTAACACTGGATGATTGTAGAGATATTTTTGTTTATTAGTTTCTGAATGTCTTGTCTTGATTGAAAGTATGAGCTTATCCTCATATCCTCAGAGTCAGACATATGTTCTCAGAATAGAGTTCTCCAAATGAAAACAAGAAAGTAATCCTGTTCAGGATTACTGAAGAAGAAAAGCATCTGTTGGTTCTCACTTTTTATGGTTGCAAAGAGTAATAGCACACGGGAACTAATGAGATTCTTCCTTTGGCTCTTTTTGTAATTTGGCAGTATGAGCACGCTATGAAATACACACTGCATTTCTTCTACACTTTACTGTTCTATATAAAGTATATTGCTGGTCTAGGACTGGTTTTGGGTTTTTACTATAGATTGTATGTATCTTGCTTGCTACCAGTAAGCTGCTGGGGCAAGAGGGCAAAACAAATCTGACTTTGAGATGCCTGTAGTCTGTCGCCATGATAGAGTCCATCCAACCCTCTGCAGTATATGAAGCAAAATGTAAACAGTCTCTACAGTGCGCAGTAGCCACACAGTAGTCTGGTTTTTGATTATTTGAAGTAAGCCTTTCGGATTCTGCTAACTTTGTTCTCAAATATATAAGGGGTAATGGGTTTAAATTAGAAGGAGGTAGGTTTAGATTAGATAGTAGAAAAAAATTTTTTACAGTGAGAGTTGTAGAGCACTGGAACAGGTTGCCCAGAGAGGTGGTGGATGCCCCATCCCTGGAAACATCCAAGGCCAGGTTGGACGGGGCTCTGAGCAACCTGATCTAGTCAGGGATGTTCCTGCTCCTTGCAGGGGGGTTGGACTAGATGACCTTTGAAGGTCCCTTCCAACTCTAACCATTCTATGATTCTATGATTGAAAGAGTTGCAGATCTTGCTTATTTTTTCTCCTTGAATGGTGAGTTGTTAATTTATCAATGAAGTAAGTATATTCACACAGTCTTTTTGAGGTGGGAATAGATGTTATTCTGCTGCTATTCACAGAGGAATGCAGAGACAGTGAGGTTACTTCTAGAAACACACGTGTAAGGTATGAAATGAAAATCACCATTGCTCTTTGCCCCCAAGGATAAGTATGATGAGCTGCTCATGATCATTGGATCCAGGCGGAGTGACCTGAACCAGAATCTAGCTCTGAAGAAGCAGTATGAACGGGCTTTGCAGGACCTGGCTGACCTGGTAGAAACAGGCCAAGAAAAGACGGCTAGTGACCAGAAAATGATTGTTGCTTCTAAGGAAGAGGTTCGGTCACTACTTGACAAACATAAGGTAAGAAACTGTGCCGTATTTCAGAACTAATCACAACTGTAAGCTTGTACGCAGCAGATTGCTAACTTTCTGTTCCTGACGGTTCAGGACCCTTTCAGGATGGTGGGCCAGTATTAAATCAGAATATTAAAACTTACTGTATTTTAAATTAGAATCAATTAACTGTTCTGACTGAGTGACTTTCAAATGCTCTGTCGAAGGTGAACTCAGGCAGATCTTGTTTTCTTTCCTATTCTAGTAACAAGTTCCTATTATTGTCCTGTCATGCTACGTAGCAATTTTGTCTACCACTCCATTTTTTTACAACAGAAATTTATATTTGCTAATATAACCCATGAAATATAACAAGACTATTCCACATTTTTTTATTAGGCAGAGTTTTTCGGTGGTATATATCTGATTTAAGCTATTTTTTTTAATGGAATGAGACTTTGGATGGAATTTGCATTGAAAGGATGACCTCTTTCTTTCTTTAAAAAGGCCATTGTCCTTTTTAAATTATGTGTTGGGTTTTGTGAAATGTTGGTGGAGTGAAATGTTTACCTAATTCTGTGTCTATAGATACTTGATTGTACTGTTGTTGTCTTAAAATGTTGGTATAGTGGCAGTGAATTGAGTAACAATTTTCTCATTTCTGTTCTCTTTATACCCTCTACCTCACACCCAAATTTCTCAGGAATATTTTCAGGGGTTGGAGTCTCACATGATCCTGACAGAAACGCTCTTCAGAAAGATGAGTAGCTTCGCCCTCTTGAAGGAAACTCGATCACATTCAGAGCTAATGACACAAGCTTCAGCTGTATTAAAGCTGGCTCATAAACGAGGTGTGGAGCTGGAATACATTCTAGAGGTGAGAATTTCTGTGGTCTTTTCTGTACTGCCATTGTGATCAACCACCAGGGTATTCTGTAGCGCTGATTTCCTGTGCTTGAACAGAACTGATGGACATCAGTCCCTTTTGTCCTACACGCAAAGATAGACTGACGCTGATAAACCACATGTAGTCTTTGCTATTTAACTGTTGTGACTTTCAGATGACACAAGTTGTGTTCCTCTAAGTTTAAAAGAACTCCTTAGCTTTAGCTGACAAGGAGAACAGGACAGCTTTATCCATGTATTCTAACCACAAGTTGAGCTTGACACAGACATGGTTTCTTATTATAGGTTCAGTGGACATTTGTACTGTTCTTTTCTGTACATTCACAGCTATGCAGCTGTAGAATGTCAGATCAAGAAAGCAACTAATAAAAATTCAAGATACTCAGATTCAGTATTCACCCTATACACGGATAATTTGTGCTTGCAGACCTGGATGCATCTGGATGAAGATTACCAGGAACTTACCAGACAGCTAGAGTCTATTGAAGGTAGCATCCCCACTGTTGGTTTGGTGGAAGAGACGGAGGACAGGCTTACGGACCGGATTACACTTTTTCAGGTTGGTGCTTTTTGGACGTTCTTTATGGAAAAGTTGGATGAAAGGGACCTCTGAAGGTCATCCAGCCTCCCACTTGAAGCAGAGCAGTTGCCATGGCCTGGATCAGCAGAGGGTTTGGAAACCTCAGAATATGGAGATCCCACAGCTGAGCTGGGGACCAATTGCAGTGTTGCACCACCTCCTACTGAAAAGGTTTTCTGTAATGCCTGGCCTAAACTTTCGACTTTCAGCTTGTCACCATTTTCCTTTTTATATTGTGTGGCACTACTGAGGAGCATTTATATTTATCATCTTCTTAATTCTACTCCAAATGCTTATAGTACTTTGTTAGACTGGCCTTTAGCCTCATGTTTGTCAATCTAAAACAAGCAAACCTCCCTCAGCCTCTTTTTAAAGGACATGTGCTCTAGGTCGCTAAACATCTTAATAGTTCTATGCCAGACCCTGACTACTTCTTCGTAAACTCAGGGGGAGCTGGGGGCAGAGCAGAATCACGTGCACTAGATTTGGCTTCATCAGCACCATGTAGACGTGGATTAAAAAATAACTTAAATTGTTTTTTCACAGTCTTAATGTGGGCCAGTGGCTTACTTTATCCACAATGTCTTGGTTATGGAAGATATCAGGTTAAATACAGTAGCCATTGCCTTTGTAGCCTGTACTGAGAAACAGGATCAATCTGCCCAATATGCAGAATTTGCACTTCTTGTTGAGCCTCTGACAGTTTCTGCTGCCTCCAGCCTCAAGTTCATCAAAGTGTCTCTGGACTAAATCAGCCATTTTTTATCTCAACTACTCTCCCTAGGTTAGTGGCATCCACAGATTTACTGAGGGACCACTCTCGGTTATCATCCATGCCATTAATAATGTTGACGATATATGGTCTCAAATACCAACAATCTCTGGAGTACTCAGCCCATTACAGTCTGCCAGCCAGACATCTAGCCTGTTTGAGACTGGCAATGCAGCTAGTTTTCCACACATGTAATAGTGCATTTCTCCAGCCCGCATTCTCTCCGCTTCCAGAGGACAGTCTTATGGGAGATGGTGTCAAAGGCCTTACTGAAGTCAGTCTCATCCACAGAGACAGTAATTTTGTCATAAGACTGTCAATTTAGTGAATCCAAGCTGAATATTCTTCTGATTACCTTTTGGTCTTTTTGTCCTTGAAAGTGGATTCCAAAGCAACATGCTCCATGATCTTTCCAAAGAGCAAGGTGAGACTGAACAACCGGTGGTTCCCCGAGTTGCCATCCTCCTCAAATGCAACAACAACTAGTAGTTTAAATATAAATTTCCTACCACATCCTATTTTTTCAGTCTGTTCTCAAAATGAGAATTCTGGTCTAATGTTTTGTCTTTGTGTCATTATACAACTGACACTTTGATAGGGTTTTTTTTTCTTTGTTTTCTTGTTTTGTTTTACAGAAAAATGTCTGCCAAGTTTTTCTTGCAAATTGACTGCTTGTCTCCTCTGAATTTGTTATGTATCTTGTTCTTTTATGAGACAACCTTCTGCTTTTGCAATGGTATTAGGAGAACTTAAGCAATCTAATGTGTGGGGTTTTTACTTTGGTTTTGTTTAACACTAGGCATTGTTTGTGTTGGTCCTGACCCTAAGTTAGTTTTCCTTTTTTATTTCTCTTGTCGGTTACCTAAATTAGGTTATTCAAATTCAGATTCTTGGAGTCTGCTGTGACATAGATTTTAACACTTTTTTTTTTTATCTCCCTGTGGCCACATTTAGGCTAACAATCCATCGTAATCAATTTATGACTTAGAACTTTTTGTGCTACTCTCTAGAAGTTATACATTAATTTATGTGTAAGTTATGTTAGATGTAAGTACACACACAGACATATGTAAGTATAAAATTCTGTTAGGCTACTAGAGCTCTACTTATGTGAAAGAGAAAATAAGAAGAGTGATTGAAAGTTTTATGTACTCACCGTGAGACTGGTAGTTTTGTATACTTTATCTTCAGATTAGTTTCAGTAGAACTGAAAAGTGGGAATGGATGTACATTTTGTGCTCAAGCTTAGTCAAACATACAGATGTTTTTAAAATCTATACTACTTGTGTAATGTTAGTGGAATTTGGCAGGTATATTTGCCCACATATACTAATTCTTTACCCGTTCACAAGTCACCATTTAAATTAAATCTGTCTCTGCTCCAGATTGAATTCATGGTAAGAGTATTAACAGGCTTTCCTTTTTCAGTACCTTTTTTGCCTTAAATAACAATTGGCTTCTGCATTCAGGGATTTGGATGGGTGGGTTCTTGTCTTTTGTAGGCGTGGATAGCAGGAGGGTAGATCAGTAAAAGATTAGTTAGGTGGCCACTGAGCTGAAGATAGGCATTGAAAGGGCTGAAGAATAGCTACTGTTAATAACTTGATATTGGACACTTTTAACTTTCATTGCATAGAGTTTTCCAACATTTTAATCAATTTCTCTCAGAAATGGTGCTGGCCCATGAAGATTCTTTTGAAATTGTTCTTTTTAAGTGTAAAATATCTACACTGAGGAAGAGTTCAACATAAGAAGGTGTCAATAGACATATTGAAGTGAGGGGTTTTGTGACAGCATATTCAGATTTTGAGAAGGTTCTCTGCATGATGGTTCTCAGGGAGTTCTAGAGCTGGAGTAGAGGGACAAAAATATGATGTGCCGTGGTGACATTGGATATACTACAAAATGCAATAAAAGAAAACTAAATATTGAGAAAGCGTGGTAGCAGAGACCGGCAGAGCTATCTAACCACCTCCTCTGTCATTACAGCATTTGAAATCTAGCTTGTCTGAATACCAACCTAAATTATACCAAGTGCTAGATGATGGGAAAAGGCTCCTTTTCTCTGTCAGCTGCTCAGATCTTGAAAGTCAACTGAACCAGCTGGGAGAACACTGGTTAAGTAACACCAGCAAGGTTACCAAGGAGCTTCACAGGCTGGAGACAATACTGAAGCACTGGACAAGGTAATGTTGATGTAATGGACAGTATAAATTTCTTCACCTGCACTGGTCAGGTTAAAGTAATTCTGAACCCAGAATTATTAGATTTGCCATTTAAAAGCAAGTACTTTGAGATGTATGTGATAGTTTGACTACTCTACAGTATCCTACTTCTATTCCGTAGAAGTGCTATCATCCTTTCTCATTTTCAGTAAAACATGTACCAGATAACAACTGCTAGGAAGAAGTCAGAAGATATCTTATTTGGGTGACTAAGTTAGAAGCTCCATGCTCCTAGCTCCATGCTCTTTGCTAGGTAGCATGAGTAGCCTCAGCACGTTCTGGCAGGGCCATTACCACTGCTGGGTTCTTGTGGGTCTGTGATATTGCATATATGGAAGGGAGCTTTTAGCTGCCTTTACTAATGTTCCTATGCTGCTTTTGAAATGAATTCTCTAAGTGATACACCAGCTTTGTCTATTACTCATAATATCCCTGGCTTGTTGGCTCACTAGCCTTGCAAGAGAGATACATAAAGGGTTTGTATGTGTAAAGGTCATGTGGAGACACATAACCTGACATCTGACATCTCATTAGTTGCTTGGCATGTGCAATGATGTGAGATACCTTGTGGTAAAGCTTTTGGAAGATTGAGCTTTCTTGTGGAAAGCAAAAATCTGTTTTATGTGTGTGGGGTTGGGTGCTGTTACAGTTTGCCCAAACAGATTTGTAACCGAGTCCTTCATTAAACTTAGATTTTCCTAAGAGGCAAAACAAAGGCACTGTTAGTAATTGTGGGTGTAATGGCTAAAATAAGAGCTTCCTTACACCATGCCTGTCTTTTCAGAAAAAAAAAAAACATGATTTAATTTTAATTTGATAAAGGAAATGAAGTATTTTTATTTTAAATCTGGCATACAGTATATTCCTCCACATGGAGGGGAGACTGCTCTGTTGGATACAAGAACTGACGATGACTGTTTTGGTGTTCATTAAACATCTTTGCAGGTATCAGAGTGAATCAAGTGAACTGACACATTGGTTACAGTCTGCAAAGGAGCGACTTGAGTTTTGGAGCCAGCAGTCTTTGACAGTTCCTCAGGAACTGGAAACAGTTCGAGACCACCTGAACGCCTTTTTGGTAAGTCATTCATGGACCTAGGACACTTTTTTCTCTCCAATTACAATGAACAGTTAAGCAATCGTATCATTATAATTTTTTTCTCATCATTGAAGTAGTGAATATGCAAAAAAAAATTCTGCTGTAGATGAGCTGTCCTTCAAAAAACTGGTGTGAAGGCACTTTAAGCACTCGTTTGCTATGTGCAACGGTTGTAAAGCTTGATGATTCTGAAAACAGAAGATGGTTTTATGACTGAAAACAATTTTTGTTTTCACTTGGTCTGAAGCGTAGCTGGTAAACACTGATAGAAAGTACATATTTGTAAAGAGAAGGCAGGATATTCTAAAGTAAAGCTTTACATACAATAAACAAGTAGTTGATTATTTCAACAAAAATGCTTCTGCTTACAGGAGTTTTCAAAAGAAGTGGATGCTAAGTCATCACAGAAATCTTCTGTCCTGAGTACTGGGAACCAACTCCTAAGGCTGAAGAAGATGGATACAGCAGCATTGCGTGCAGGATTGTCCCACATTGACAATCAGTGGACAGAGCTACTCACACAAATCCCGGCAGTACAAGAGAAATTGCACCAGGTAAGGAAGGCCGGTGATGGCTTTTGATATTCCAGAAAATTCAAACCATACAGTTGGGACTGCCTTTGAGAGATAGTTCCTCCCTTCCTCAGTTTATCCATGTGAGGCAAGATAGGAACAATATTACACCTGTTTTAATGTGGGAAAGCTTTACACTTATGTCCAAATCCTGACTACCCATACTGTATAACACCAATTGGTGTTAGTTTCAGACTTTCACAGTTACATTTGGTAAATTTTAACCGAAGAGCAGATGAGATTTATTTTTTTTTCAAAATGTTGGTATGGTTTTTGGAAACAGGGAGTTCACATCCCTGCTCCCAGTCAGGTTTGGATAGTGACTTTGTTCAAATTTAATAGACTGGGTTCAAGTCTGTGCAAGACAAAATAAAACTAAAAACATGCAAGGTTCCTGCTAGAGTATGTAGGAGCAAGAGGGGTTTGCTTGTGTAGTTTTGTTTTTTAATGCTATAATACTGAAATGAAGGAATTATACTGGTCTATAAGTTGGTTTAGTATTTAGTTGCTAGGAGGTTATCAGTGGAAGCCGTTCCTTCAGTTTGATTTGAAATGGTCTCAGAGTTAGTAATATCATTGTGATGTAGGGAGAGAGAGGAAGGGTAACAAATGTTAAGTGAGTCTAGTATATTACATGAAATAATGTCATTCAGTAGTTCTCTGTCTTGCAATGCAAAATACATGTCTATTTAAAAATGTCATAGAACCCATTTCTGAGTAACTAAATGTGTGCAAGCACTACTGTATCAAACGTTGAAAGTGAGTCTTTTAAGAAAAAAAAGGGTACTATTCAAAATCAGGCCATTTAGAAATCACCACACAAGAACAGTAATACAAAATTATTTTCCATGAGTCTATTCCTTAGCTGTTTACAAGGACAGGAAAAGCATAGCTTCATCTTCTATGTAAATCCAATACAGAATTATGGAATGAGAATGCAGAACCATTAGAAAGTCAGAAATTGAATCTCAGAGTTTGTCTAGTTTGTTGTACAATGAAGAATGGAAATAAGAAGCCTTAATATAATATTCTCTAATTAGGATGCATGCAGTTAGACAATATATCACCTATTAAAACCTCTCTTTTTTACTTTTTTTTTTATAAACTTCAGTGATATGTTAGGGATGTAGAATAACATAAGAGCAGATAAAGGAAATGTACTGTGGTAATGCAAAGCAAGGAATTCTTACGCATTTTCTTCACAACATGCATTTTAAGTCTATTATCTCTACAGCTCCAGATGGACAAAATTCCTTCTCGCCATGCTATCACTGAAGTTATGAGCTGGATTTCCCTGATGGAAAATGTCATTCAGCAGGATGAAGAGAATATAAAAAATGTAGTAGGACAGAAAGTCATCCAGGATTATGTCCAGAAGTACAAGGTACTAAGTGGAAATATTACTGATTTCTCTTTTAACTTATCCCCATTATATATATATCTATATGTAAAGTATGAGTGATATAAGGAAAAAAAACAACTTTACATTGTGGAGTGATTAGAATTGTACACAAGTTAAATTGGGTAATATTTTATATTGTGGAAAGGAAGCCAAAATTACTTTTACTCTGCTGTTTATTTATGGCAAGAACATAATTTTTAATATGCTTACCTTAATTTCCAGGTAGATCCAAAGCAATATGCACATGATTAAAATTTATTATTAGAACTGCCTTTCACTCAAAATCACAAAGTACTTTACAAATTATTATTAGAACTGTCTTTCACTCAAAATCACAAAGTACTTTACAAATTATATAAGTTGGTTTATGAATTTTTTGCATAGTATCACCTTCTCAAAGTGTAGCCTGTTCTTCAATGGAAGGTGGCCAGTGGTTTACAGATCAATATAATTTTAACCCGAATCTGAAGCAAAACCTGAAGATACTGTATCTTGAGATAACTATTGAGGAGCAGAGATACAACACAATTTCACTTTTTAACACAGTGACTTTTTTCTCAGTATCAAATTTGTTTCACTCAAAAATCACTTTAGGTCTTGGCTGTTATTCTTCTGTGTATGTAAGAATATTTTCCATCTTACCTTTTTTTTTGCATTAAAATTTTTGAGACTAAATAAAGTGGAAAAATTAATATATACACAGTTTTTCTTTCATTTGATCCTTGAGACCAATATCAATATGTTTATAGGGGGTTTTTTTGTTTGTGTTTTTTTTTTTTGGCAGGGGAGGGGCAGGCAGATTCTTTATTCCAAAGGCAATGTTATTGCTGCTTTATTTCTCAATATTTATGAAAAAGTATCAATACTTTTAGTTGCCATGCAATTGCTGAAAAATCTTTTAGCTGAATTGTTGTTAAGTTGTAGTTGGAGAACATTTTTCCTCTGTTTTGCAGGAAGGTGAGAAATTATGGTACTTATGTTTTGGAATTTTTATTCCCTTCTTTTCAACTAGGGTTTCAAGATAGATTTAAATTGCAAACAATTGACAGTAGACTTTGTGAACCAATCGGTGCTACAGATTAGCAGCCAGGATGTTGAAAGTAAACGTAGCGACAAAACTGATTTTGCAGAACAGCTTGGAGCAATGAACAGACGTTGGCAGATCCTGCAAGGCCTGATAACAGAAAAGGTAAAGACAAAAAAAAAAAACTAGCTGCTCTATAGCAAACTTTCAAAATACATAGAACTATGAGATTGTAATGGTTGCAGGCATCTGCAGGTCATCTAGTCAGCCTCCTGCTCAAACAGAGCTAACTTTAAAGTTGCATCGGATTACACAGGGGCTTGCTTACCTGAGTTTTGAAACCCTCTAAGGGCAGATTCCACAGCCTCTCTGGGCAGCTCGTTCCTCTGCTTAACCACTCTTCCAGGGGACAGGTTTTTGCCTTGTTCCCAATCAGAATTTCCCTTGTTGCAACTTGCAGCTGTTACCTCTTCTCTTTTTACCATGCATCTCCAAGAACAGTCTGTCTCCATCTTCCTTGTATCTCCCCGTAAGGAGTGGACAGCACTCTGAGATACTTCTTTTGTCGTCTTTTCCCCAGGCTGAATGAAGCCAGCCTCTCCTTGTGTATCATGCTCTTCAACCCCCCTAATGACCTTAATAGCCATTCACCAGTTTGTCAGTCTCTCCCTTGCAGTGGAGAGCCCATTTGAATTTCAATGCATATGCTGTTTCTGAATTCTGAAAGCATTGAATTCTGAGAAGGTACTGGTCAGCATTGGTCTTCACTGATTTATTTAATTGACCCAAAAATAAAGGTAGTTGTATGAGAAAGTATATACTCATATTTCTTTGCAGATCCAGCTGTTGGAAAGTCTGCAGGAATCCTGGACAGAATATGAAAATAATGTACAGTGCCTAAAAACTTGGTTTGAAACTCAAGAGGAGAAGCTGAAACAGCAACAGAAAATTGGAGACCAGGCTTCAGTACAGAATGCTTTGAAAGACTGTCAGGTAATGTCCCTTTATAAATAACAATATTCTCTTTGCAACAGTTAAATAGCACTTGATAAAGCCATGTGAAATCTTCATATCAGTGAAGTGAGTGACAGAACTTCTCTTTACTTCAGCGAGGGAGAGATTTCATTCCTGAAGTGCAAGCAATAAGAAAGGACAAAGGAGCAATAATGTCCTAAAGATGTTTAAAAGCAAACAAAGTCATTATTCTTTTTGCATTGTGTGTTAAAGCGTGGACATTTCCAAGCATGTCAGACATACTGAGCTAGAAAGCTGCCAAAAGAATTCTTTCCCGTTCCTGTTTAGCCAGTCTTATGGAACACGATGCCATGCTTGACTATTCGGAAACTTGTTTTTTCTGCCTTATCACTGCCTTTCCTCCAGCTCCTTTTTTTTTTTTTCCCCATTCTTTTTCCACTTGACTATTCAAAGAAAAAGGCTACAATCCAAGGAGCTTTTATGTTTTTGTTCAAAATGTGTTAGGAATCAATTTTTTTCAAATATTCAACTATCCAGAGAAGGAAATAGTGCTGAATTCCTTTTTGCTTTCAGAAGACCAAAGGAGAATCATGATTATGCTGGGCAAAGACAGGATGAGGCAAAGCTCAGCTATACATAATGCACAAAAGTTCAGAACTACCTCAGTTTTTCATGTGAAATTCATACAGGGTCTACACAGCAGTGAATAGGCTGTCACAGTTGACTCTGAACATCTTACTCAGAGTAACACATACAATATTTAGACATCTGGGGCTGTCAGGCTAGTGTTTAAGCTTATAGGCGTATAAGCAAAACAGATTTTTCTGAATTAACATACATGGCCTCTACATGGTATCAGGCATCAGAAAATTTTTGCTTGAAAGTATTTTTCTTTACCAGACACCAAATAATAAATTTCACACCAGAACAAATGTGTAATTAAACTCTATCAGGAAAATTGTATGCCCAAAATCTTGGTGTTCTCATCCCCTTAAAAGAATCATAGAATCATAGGATAGTTAGGTTGGAAGGAACCTTTAAAGGCCATCAAGTCCAATCCTCCTGCACGGAGCAGGGACATCTCCAATCAGATGGGGCTCTGAGCAACCCAATCCAACCTGGCCTTGAATGTTTTCACGGATTGGGCATCTACCACCACCTCTTGGCAACCTATTCCAGTGTACCACCACTTGTATTGTAAAAAAAAGTCTTCATTATATCTAGTCTAAATTGACCCTTGTCTAGTTTAAAACTATTACCCCTTGTCCTATCACAACAGGCCCCCCTTCTCTCCTCTTTCCTGTAGGCCCCCTTGAGGTACTGGAAGGCCACTATCAGGTCTCCCGGGAGCCTCCTCTTCTCCAGGCTGAACAGCCCCAGCTCTCTCAGCCCGTCCTCATAGGAGAGGTGCTCCAGCCCTCTGATCATCTTCGTGGCCTCCTCTGGACTCACTCCAACAAGTCTATGTCGTTCTTATGTTGGGGGCTGCTGTGACTGTCTTTTCTGCATGCATTTAACGAATGGGATGAGTACAATCTCGCTTTTAAGTCTTCACAAACAGAACAACTGGAAATCAATTCAAATGAAATGCATAAAAGAGTTTAATCTATATTAAATTAAACGGTATTAAACCCATTTTTATTTCTGTAAAGGCAAATAGTTGGTTCGGCCAGATATGTTAGAAGTCAATTTTTTTTTCCCCAAAATTCTTGACCTAAGTTTTCAGACCGGTTGCAGTGTTTAGTTTCAATTCAGGTATCCTTATGGTTTCAGCACAATAAGCCCATATGACTGAAGCACGGGTAATTTAGCGTAACCTGACATAAGCGACAGGCTGTGCTTGGCTGGAGTTCAAAGCTGAATCTGATTTATCACCTCTATGGTTCCTTTTGGTCAAGGAAGTTAGCAAATACACTTGGGGAGTCAGTTATGAATGGCAAGACTTTGATCAGCAGAGAAACAAATTGTTTAACAAATAACTGTATCAGACACTCCCAGGTATCCAGTTCAACTAGTACAAAAGCTGCAGTTTATTTATTAACAAATGCTAATTGCTGCTAGTGTCATATGAATAAGTGAAGGCAACCATTTTTCCCATTAGAGATCAGAAACAGTAGTGTGTCTTTTAATTCAATTATGAGTTTAAAGTGACAAATACAAAATGCCTTTTCACAGAGAACCAGAAATATTTGCTATTCCTAGTGTTTGAAACTCTTGCCTGTTTTTCGTTCTGAATTTTGAAGCAACCTTGTACAAAGTTAAATGCCTTTTTAGTGTTAAAATCCACTTTTTGGAAAGTCACGTTTACTGTGTACAATTTAGAAGTGTTTGCTTTTTTTTCAGTATAAAAAAGATACGTTACTTCAAGGCTGTAGTCTGGAACAAGGTCATGGCTAGAAGTTTGAAGAAATGTGAAATAATAGAGAAGAAAAGGCCAAGAGTAAACAGTACAGCAAAAATGCTCTCACATATCTGTATATAGACAAAAGTGTTTTATATGTGTGCAGGGCTAATTCTGTTAATAGCAAGTGTTCACAAGACTGGGCGGCTATCTACAATGTAAAGTCTGTTATGGCAATGCTTCACTTGTTCTTGTTGTTGTTGTTTGGATTCATAGGGAGAGTAATTTATTGAGAGATATGGGTTTTCAGTTTGCCCAGAGTTTTGTTATGTTGTTTTCTTTCCCTGATGATCCATCTCTTTCAGTAAGGAAAGGTTTGCAGAAAATTAAAATATGACCTGAGATCACAAGATGAACTAATTAACGTAGGGGCATCACAAGATTGCTCTCACCTTGCAGTCTGCTTTTCGTATCATACTGACTACTTTTTCTCCAGACAGGTAAACACAAGTTTGTGCTGGCATGAAGCCTACAAGCCATACTTCCCCCCTCTGCTCAGACTCAGTGTTTGCACTACCTGAAGCTACACAGCTTTCATATGAGTCAGAGCATTGCAGGACTTTCTTGGATCTCCCTGCACTGTGCTAGGAAATCATAGAGGTAGTTTCCTGGCTAGGAATGATCTTACGGGAGCATGCTATATGACTCACAGTTGCTCACTGAGTCTTCTTGTCCTCTTTCCATCATTTCCTAACTTCATTCTCATGCTGTTGAGGCATGAGGAAGATAATAGGCTTTGTAACTAGTGAATGTTACATATCAGAGCTTCTGCACTTCACTTATTGATAAAACATAATAAAACCAGCCAACTTTGAATCAGCATTTCCATGGCCAATCTAGGGTGATCTTAACAACACAGTCAGCACTGGCCTGAAGCAGCAAAACAGTCCACTAACAAGTTGTCATGGCCTGAGTGCTTGTGTACTCAGCCCTGTTTTCTTTACTTGTTTTCATGTCAACTGTTATTTTCTTCCCATTTTCTTGGGTTCATGTGTGGGAACGCTGAGCAGAACAAAATGCTGTCAAGCTCATTAATGCGTCCCAACGGCATGCAACCTTGAGGAAGCAATAAAGAAAATTCCTGCAGTCTGTTGCTTGTTGTCATTGGCTAAACTTCAATGAACTTGTCATCTAGAAAAGGGGAAGGCTCACTGTCTTCAGGAAAGGGGCTTTGTTGGGGCCTGGCAAAGGAATAAAGACTCCACTTCATGTGGGGAGGCATGGCAAATTGACATCTTTCCCTAGAAAGTCATTTTGTCCTTTTCCTTGGGTGGCAAAATTTATTTTTTTCCAGAGGCTTGAGCCAGCTTTGGACTAATTAAAAAGCCCTCCCGGTGTTCTAGGACAAACTAAGACACACAACAGTTTTCCCATGTACTCAAACTGCTGTCCTATTTTTAATGAGTTTTGGACTCTTAGATGAGAGCAGAAGATTACACAGAAGTTTAATGCAGAGGGCATGCTTCTATTTAAATTAAAGACAAACAACTATGCTTTAAAGGGAACATAAAATATTAAATAAAATTGCTGATGAATTATGATTCTCTTGGGAATAAACAGCCAAACTATGCAAGCATGACTTTTCTATTTTTTAAGCTAAGGAGCTTATGAGCATATTTTCTATCTCAAGACATTATCTAGCCAAATAAACAAACGAATACTCAGGTATCTTCTTTTTCTTTTCAGGAATTAGAAGAATCAATAAGAGCAAAGGAAAAAGAAGTAGAAAATGTAGAACAGATTGGTCTTTCTTTGATACAGAACAAGAAGGAAGAAGTCTCTTCTGCCGTTATGAATACACTGCAAGAAATTAACCATTCCTGGGCCAATCTGGATCACATGGTAAACGAATCATCAAGGGGCAAATTATAGCTCCAGGGCATGGAGGAGGAGGAGATGTAACAATTTGCAGCTAGTGGGTTTCTTCTGTATTGTAGGTGAAGAGCTTCTGAATTGTGTCCCTGTTTCCATCCATCCCTGATTTTGTGTGTATACTCCACATAAAATGGGTATAATATTTCCTGTTTCAAGGATGCTTTTAATTGAAGCTTTTTAGATGTGTTTTCCTGCTATTTAGTGGAAAGGTACCAAATCATCTGTAAGAAATAACCTTTTCAAGCACTTGAGTCTCGCAGAATAAGGGAGAGCTCGACATTAATTGTCATCATCCAAATACTGATCAACATCAGTCCACCTTCTGATGAATGGAATGCAGTGTGTTAGAGTTAGCCTCTCTGCTGACTTTTCTAGGCTGATTTGCATGCCTTTGGCATATATGTTTCATAGTCTTAAGCAATTTCTCTCGATCCAGCTTTGGACCAAAGTAGAATGAATTTGATATCTTCACAGTTCCTGCCATCCTCGCTTTATAAAATCAAGCAGAACTTTATGCTGTACTCAGTGTAAGCCCAGATGATGGTTGTGCATATCTTCCTTTTCCAACAGGTTTAAGATCAGGCATGTAGAACAAGTAATATTTGAGATCAAAAGGAAGGAAATAATTTAAACAAAACTCAAATATCTTGAATACTTTTCGTTTACTTTTTTTTTCTTCCTTCCTCCTCCTAGGTTAGCCAACTGAAGATATTGTTGCAATCTGTTCTTGATCAGTGGAGCATTTACAAAGTGGCTTATGAAGAACTGAATAGTTACCTGACAGAGGCCAGATATTCTTTGTCTCGTTTTTATCTCCTTACTGGTTCTTTGGAAGCTGTGAAAGTCCAAGTTGATAACCTTCAGGTGAAAAGAATACCATGCCTCTTGATACACTAAGGATGGATTCAAGAATTAGTTTTGTCCTTCTTTCATGAGTGCAGATAACTATACATTTTGCTTCATAAGAAGTGGAAGTACAGACATACTGGCACGTTAAAATCACGTGGCATTAAGAGAACACATTGTCAAATAGCCATTGCATTTTTCATTTTGCAGAAAAATAAAATGGTGATAATTGTTTTCTTTTGGGAATTTTTTATGCTTTTCTTTAAATTTTGAGCTGTACTGTCAAATTGTTAAAAGTTTTTCAATCACGGTAGTGACTATTAAAACTAAAGTTTCTCACTCTGCTTCATCAGACTTCTGAGCCACTGGTGCATGTTGAGAGCACGTCTTAACCCCGCTCCTCAACCTGCAACTCTGTGGTTGCAGTAGATTGAAGATCAAAGAAAATAATGGTTCAGAAGCTGAGATACTCCCACGTTCAAGTGATTTTTCCATAGTAAGAAAAGCATAAAAGACAGAGACACTTCTGTTTTTAAATTATAAATTAATATTACTTAAAATAAATCAATTTAAATAATTAAATTTAAAATATTAGCATTATTGTTCTATTACACAGAATAACCTTTTATTTCAAAGAAAGTTGGTTTTGGAATAAAAAAATAACTGTGCAAACATTTCCAGATGTTTAATCTAATAAGAATCTTGTGTTGCTAGGATTTGCCAGCAAATTTACGTTTACATTATCAGTGAAATATTTTGTGTGATTTGAAGCCCAGACATATAAAAAACCAAATGTCCTAAGCATGAACAGCACTTTTCAAACAAAGATTTAAACAGCATCCATTAGTGTACTTTACAGCCACTCTCCTAGGTTTTCATTTTCTACATGTCAGATAGGAGGAGTCAGTAAGACAACAGATACTGAAAATTACTTTTTTGCTTATTAAGATTTTGACTATACTGTTTAATCAGGTTGAGATTTGCTGGGCTGTTCGAACTGTAGTAAAATGTATAAAATATTTAAGGTTAAAAAAAAATGAGCATTTTCCCTGCCAGCAGCACTTCAGACTGATAAGTGAAAAAGCAAGAACTTTATTTTCAGAATAAAGCTTTTTTATGCTGTTATTTTTTTCATCTCATTCTAAACAGGAAAAATGTTATTTAATTGATTTTCTTCCATCAGTTAGGCTTTTATTTCTGAAGCAGTTCCATGCAATGTACACCTTCTGTACAGGAGTACTTGTTTAGAATCATTTATTTTACAAGATGTTTACATTTTGAGAACATATTAGGTTGAAATTTACTTTTTGCTACACCTTGATATTGAATCAAATGAATCTAACAACAGTTTTTAGATTAAACACACATAAAATGAAGTTTTGCATTCATAACCTGTATGATGTAATTGTTACATACTATTTTTGAAATGTTTCTACATCGTGCAATTGTAATACCTCTAATACCTCATATATCTTATTTTGGGTTTTTTTTTTTGTTTTCTTTTTGTTTTTTTTTAATTCTTCTATCTGTTTTAGAGCCTACAAGATGAATTGGAAAAGCAAGAAAGTAGCTTACAGAAATTTGGTTCAGTGACCAATCAATTGTTGAAAGAATGTCACCCACCAGTGACTGA
>WHYT01017196.1:238382-260934 GCA_009806455.1 Tetrax tetrax | reverse complement strand
CCTTACTACTAATAATAAATGAAACATTATTTTCTCTAGCAAAGCATTTGGACATTACTATCAGTAGCTTTGCTCCATGCATGGCTGACAACGAAGATTCATAAATACCATACTGGAAAATAATACTGCACTTAAAATGCGAGAATCTTGTCAGAAAATTCTGTTTACTATGCATGCAGCAGGTTCCCCAGATTTCAGCTTCCTATTCCTAGTTGTAGGAAGGGCATCATAGGCAAGAAGGTTTAAGCCTTCACCAGTAGCTTGGCAAACGGCTTCCCCAGCTTTGAATCCAGGCCAGAACCAGTGTAAGGGTTTACGCAGAGAAGCCACAGAAAGGTGGGATCCAAGAGCAAAAACTAGTTTGGTGGAAAGTTGAGGGTTTTTTTTTTTGAAAACACAGTCATGCCAAATTTATTTTAATATGTCCCCCATCATGTCCTAGAATCTGGAAGCAGAAGGAGGTATTATTCATACCATTTCAAAAAAGATACTGTAGGATTCAACAGTTTCAGTGAAGGCTGACAGAATTTTCACTTCATCATTTTTATCCTGTAATAATAATTGAAAAACACTGTGATTTCCTTTAGTGAGGAAATTAAGAAGCAATTTGATAAATACTAGTACATTTGAAAAAGTACATGTTTCTGATTGCCATTAGAGCCAATAATTTAAAAGAGGATTAGATACGTAATTGAATAATAAAAATAGAGTTTTAATAGCTGTGGGAGTATTTTAGAAGGGAGTTACACAGAGCTTTATGACTTCAAATTTTCTGTTAAGGTTTGGGAGGAAATTGCAGCATGGTTTCATATTTACACCTGGTTTTGGCCCTCTTAGGCCATTGCAGGAATTTGGTACTGGCCGTTCACAGTTTGTCGTGGATGCTCTATGCAATAACCCAAGTGTGCTAAGTGGAAATAGCAGGAGGTTCACTTCAAAAAGTGCACTCCAGTACTGACCTCAAGCATTTATATACAGCATTCAAGATGCACAGATTAGACCTGCTGTGACAGGTCAGAGCAGCCTGACAACATATTCCCCCCAAATGTCTAGATCTTTATTATTACCAAATTTAAAAGCCAAAGACCATGGGAAATACTAGAGAGGAAGAGGGACAGCGATAGTTCTTGTGGACTCACAGGTTTTGATCATTTATCTAATCTCTTCACCAGGTGGGACAACCTTCTGCAGGAGATTACAGAGCGGCTGCGTGCCAGTAAGAGCCTCCTTCAGCTGTGGCAGAGGTACAAGGACTGTTACCAGCAGTGCTCTTCCACAGTCCATCAACGGGAAGGCCAGACCAATGAACTCCTGAAGACCGCCACCAGCAAACACATTGCTGATGATGAAGTTACTACTTGGATTCAAGACTGTAATGTACGTTCAGTTAAGCTTTGCACTTTTTCACGGCAGTGTGTGCTAAAAATCACAACAGGCACTCCATTACTAAACTATATGCTTGGTGTATTGGAAACTTGCATACAAACATATTCCTTTTTACTGATGCGTCTGTCAGGTGCAGTAGAGACAGCTTTATGTCTGCTACCCAAATCGCAGGAGTTACTCAGACTTTTCACGTAATCCCTCCATTACTTGTTGTGGTGCTTTTTCAGAAGCTTGTATCTGAAGTCACCTCTCTGGAGAAGGTGAATAAATTATATAATTTGATTCAGTCCTGAGTTGCTGTTTGTTGAAGGAATTCTTCCTTAGGAAAATATCTCTGCCAAATCCATCAAGTTCCTTATAATAGAAAGCAACACAATATTCTTTGACTATTTGAATATTCCCACCAGTCAAGGCTGTTCACATTGTCTGAATGAAAAGAGACTCTGTATGTTCTGGGAATGCCTTTATCCTTCCTTATAGAAGAGCATAATTCACTCTGAAAGCTTGAGATTCATCCTTTTTCAAGACTATTTCAAGGCAGCAGGACAGTTTATCTTCTATTTGTGGTTGCATTTTGGTGCTTTTGAGTTTAAGTTAATGCTAAGTGTCATTGACAAATTAAAATGTTAATAGTCTTATTGTAAGGAAAATTTGCAAGGAAAAAAAGGAAAAAATTAGTGAGCTTTTTCAGCATTTGCTGGCATAGTCATCTGAACTGGTCATTCAGATTGTTCAGTCTGAATAATTTCTTCATGTTCTAATGTCCCATGATTTAGCCATTATGTTAGGCCACTTACAAAAGCTATTTTTTCATCTTCCCTGGTGATTCGTATTGGGAAAAAAAAAAGGAGGTCTAGTCAGACCTGAATCAATCCACAGTGAGGGCTGCCGCTGCTTAGGACCAGCATGTCAGTAAATTTGAAATGTTTTTTTTCAACAAGTATTGCCTCATGAGTACCTGGGGCTTGCTGAGAGATAGCTGAACAGTCACTTCTTTCTATTGCTCTGTGCACAGGTAGTTCAACTTTTTTTTTTTTTTTTTCTGCGTATCATTTCCTTTGCATACAGAGTGTGAGTGGACACTTTGGTGTTGAAATACAGTAGTAAATAGAAGCTTTTCATGGAGTGGTGGAGTTTGTTCGTGTCATTCCTACTTTAAATCAGGGGAGGATGACATCAGCAGAGTGCCAGGTTAACTCTTGATAACTTTATTCAATGTGTTGCCACAGGATGTACTCATGGATTTGAAGACAGCCCAGGAGTCGCTGGTTGTACTTCGAGAATTGGGAGAGGAGCTAAAAAGCCAGGTGGAGGCTTCAGCTGCAGCAGCTATACAGTCTGATCAGCTTTCTCTAAACCAGAATCTGTCAACCCTAGAACAGGCTCTCCGCAAGCAGCAGGCTGTACTTCAGGTATGCAGAGTGTTTTCAGTCCTTGAATCTGATCGTCCTGTGGTACCTAAGAATGCATGGAATAGCTAAAAGTACATGGGAGAAGAGGTTCTTGTTACCTGTTTGTCAGCATTTCCTGGACTTTCTCTGGAAGTCAAAGCTGAGAGTAGAAAATATGCTCAAGTCCAGCATGGAGACCTTGTAAGAAGGTCCAAATTCTGGGAAAAGGATAGCAAACCTCGTGGAGGACAGTGTCCATCTGGAATGCCAAGGGTGTTATGTTTTCTGCAGATAGTAGCACTGTTTACAGCTGAATCCACAGCTACTGCTCCCCTGAAGACAACCTCTCTTCCCAGCAAGTTCTTTATCAGTAAAACAAGTGAAAGATTCTGAGTAATTTTGTAGAATGTATTTTTACAGTTCCTGTCAGTGACCAGAGTGACACTTACCATTTGTGTCAAAGCCTACACAGTAGATGTTGCTAATTCCTTGTGTCACCAGGGACTAAGGAGCAAAAGAGGAATGGCAGAATGTGTTCCACAGGAAAGTATATGTGTAAGAAAGCAACAAAGGCAGTGGCTTCTGTTTTGAGTGACAAGGAGATTTACCCAAGAAATCCAGCGTTGTCTAGAATATGCTTATATCGCTGTGCTGTGAAGAGACAAAACATAAGAGAAATTTTTAATCTCAAATTGCCGTAAGAGCAACTAGTGGTTCTTTCTGCTGACAATAAATTAAGTAAAGGAGTTAGTTTCATAAAAGGAAGTTAGAGAAGGTTGTCTATTTTAAGGCAAGGAGATATTTATTCACTTTGTTGAAGTGTTGCCTTTTTGCTATGATAAAAAAATTCTGTGTTCTAATCTAAAGAAATCCCAGGAATTCCACAGTCTGTGAGCAAAGCAGCAATTACAATTGCTCCTAGCCTATATAGCTGTTGTCAAACCTATAATGAGAATAAACAGGAGTGTCATGTCAATATGGATGCTACGTGGCTGGAGTTCTTAAACTGTTGGTCCTTTTCTGTTGAAGGCTGGAGTGCTGGACTATCAAACCTTTGCCAAGAACCTGCAAGTCCTTGAGACTTGGATAACAGAAGCAGAAGAAATATTGAAAGGACAGGATCCCAGTCATTCATCTGATCTCTCAGCAATACAGAGTAGGATGGAGGAACTCAAGGTGACTAATAAACACAGAAAGTGTTGTTGGTTTTTTTGTTGTTGTTGTTGGTTTTGTTTTTTTTTTTTAATATTAGCCTGGTTATTTGTAATACAGGGTATGCCCAAATATTGTACGTACGTTCTATACCTATTAAAGGACTGTGACTCATGCAAAGTGTAAGATTGAGAACTTAGAAGTTTGATGGTAGTCAAGGAGTGATTATCCAAGTTACTTTGTTCCTGAGCAAAGAAGAAAAAGAAAGGCAAATTGTTTAGAACAAAATTGATATAAAATAAAAACGGGAATGGAAATTTTAGCAGATTTTTGAGATTTCCTTCATCTTGTTTTCTCTTGACTTTTTTTGAATTTATGCAATTCTTGTCTCAGTGGTATTTAATTTAGGGATTAAGTCATCTATTCATTTTGGATATTTTGATATACTGAAGAAATATTCATACTGTGTAGCATGTGATGTCCATTTGAGCTCTGTCACGCTTTCTTTTTGTGGTTTTTTTTTTTCCCCCTCCTCTTCTTTCAGAAGCCCTGATAGGAAGCTGATGAATTTTGCAATCTAGGATAGTTTTTCTATTTCAGTCTTCCATTGTTTTTCTGACAGGATTAAAACCAGGACATTTTCCTGATGTAGTGAATTGCATATTTCTGTACTAAAAACATAAAATAAAAACTTGGTTAAGTTCAGTGGGAACTTGCCAGCCTAGCATTCAGGCTAAGAAAAAAAGGAAAAAGGCTCGCTTTTTGACAATATAAACATATGGCTTTAAGCACTAGTCTACTTTTACAGCTCTGACTGTTAAATCCCCAGTTTAGCAAAACACTTCGGTACAATTTGAGTTTGCTTCTCTGTTTTCATTTAAACATGAACTTAAGTCTCCTGGGCTGGGACCAGAGGCTGCAAACTGGAAATACAATCTTTCCCTGGCATAGGGGTTACTTGCCACTTGGTGGCAACCAAGGCCGTTCCAAATTTAACTGAGCACTAGTTCATAATTTTGCAGTCTGTAATAGTGTAATTACTGGACTTCCTAGTTATCACTTTTATTGTTTATTGCAGAGTCAGATGTTGAAGTTCAGCAGCATGGCCCCAGATTTGGACCGTCTTAATGAGCTGGGTTACAGGCTTCCTCTGAATGATAAAGAAATCAAAAGGATGCAGAATCTGAACAGACATTGGTCTCTGATCTCCTCTCAGACTACCGAGAGATTCAGGTGGGGACAGTGAAAGATTGTTGTATAGTTTTCTTAGATTACAACAGCTAGAAAGTATATCTTTTGCAGAGTATAGAAAATGTTACAGATATTTCATTAACCAAAGCTCCTTTCCTTTGGTGTCCTTATAAGTGAAGAGTGAAGCCAGTAAGCTGAGATGTTGGTTTTGTCGTAACTTAACAGATTTTGAAATGAAGATGACTGCTACTTTTCAAAGCGTTGAATAAATAAAATGAATGTGGCAGCTGAGTGGGAAAAGCAATACCGTCTGATTTGTATTTCTACTGGAAAAGTTTTTGCAAGGCACTCTTAACACTGTGTGTCAGAAGAGACCTTACCTGAATCCATCTGTCTGTCTTTCAGTAAGCTGCAGTCTTTCTTGCTGCAGCAGCAGACCTTCTTGGAGAAATGTGAGACTTGGATGGATTTATTAGTTCAGACTGAGCAGAAGCTGGCGGCAGAGATTTCGGGAAACTACCAGAGCCTTTTAGAGCAACAGAGGGCACATGAGGCAAGTCATCGTGTGTATTTATACATAACTACAACACATACTATTTATACATAGATGGAACACACATTCTTTTGTGGAGTAAGATAATAGTATGCCTGGAATTGAATTACATCTGCCTGCACCGTCTGAGAATGTCTTAACTTAAAAACAGAAGCATGCAAATATGTCAATAATACCCACTTTGTGGGAGGGCTTGAGTATCTGTCTGCATTTGTCTATAACCTATCAGTATGCCTCTGAGTGCTTGTCCCCTACATTTAGTCTACTTTAGATTGGTTTGTACCAAGGAAATCAAAGGCTTTATTGGTTTTCCCATAGAACCTAATTATCCTCATGCAATTTGATCCTTTGTCTTCAGTCCTAACTGGAGAAAATCTGTATTATTTTTTTTCAGTTTATTCTGATTTTGTTTATTTGTAATTAAATTGTCTACACATACAGCATCTGAAGAGCATGTTAATGGAAGACTTTTCTGTCAAATACTGTGTTGTATAACTCATCATGGGGCCTCCACTTAGTAACATTTCCTTGGAGAACAGATTGGTTTGATCTTTGCTGTGTGATAGAGTAATTTGTCTGTTTGTAACAAATCAAGAACTAGCCCAGCTTTTGCTGCAGGGAAAAACTGATTCAGAGTTTGTACTAGAGGATGCCTTTATGATTCTTCACTGAAGTCAAGTGATGCACATTTTTTCTCCACCCATGTTGTTACTGCCAAGAAATCCTGGTAAAGATCAAGTGAGACAAGTCCATTTTCATACCAAAGCTCCCATGTGGCCACACCAGTTTCAGTTCCCACAACTTTTTCAGTTGACCTACTCAGTCCAGATCATAAGGAGAGTCATGTCCTTCCCCTCATCTTGCCTTATATCTCACAGCATAGTATTTGGGTGAATGTCTGATAGCAGAAAGTACTTCACAACCATTTTTGCCTGCTTTAGCATACATTTGCTTTAGCATTTAAGTACCTTTTCTTTCACAAATGCCATCCAGTTCATTTCCTCTTGGTGCTGCCAGCATTAACTGGACAGACTGTCTGTGTAAGTTGAGACATCTCAGCTTTTTGAGATGTGAATGTCCAGAAATCATTACTGTCTAAGTGGATAATTTCCTAATGTTGTTGTATCCAGTCATAGCTGTAATTTTTTTAAAGGCATTAACAACAATCTTCTTGCATTCAGTTGTGAAACCTCAGCTTAATTCTCTCCTGAAACTTTGATCTGAGCAGTTAGCTTAGATGAGTGTTACTCAGGCACCTGTTGAAGCTTTTTTTTAATACAACTATAAAGTCACTTCTCAGAATTTAGAGAATTACTATCTGATTTTCTAAATACTGTAATTCATCCTATGAAAATCCTGTAAACTGTATCTTTTCATTTACCTAAAGCTTTTTGGCATTTTATATAGTCTAAATGTGTAGACTATATTTTCTTTGCAGTGCTTCCTGATACTCGTGAAGGATTTTCTTTGCGCTCCTTGCAGCTGAAAGGGTCAAATCTAAACTTCTTGAGATGAATTTCCAGATTGTTTTGCTTTGTATTTTTGAAAATAATGAGAAAATATTCCATTTCCACATGCATTCCCAGAATGGATATTGAAATGCCTCCAGCTCTGTTACCAGTGCTTACTCATAACTTTGCTGATGTCTGTTCAAAGAGGACCCCAGCTGCCTCAGAGGCCTGGTTTAAAAATAACTTCCCACTGAATTTTACAAACCAGCAATGTGGATGCAATGCCTTTTTCAAATATCATGCCCTTACACTGGCATCTGCATCAGATAAGTCTCTCAGGATCATCTTGTAGTCATTCTTACGCAATTTTCCAGATGTCCGTTTGCAACCCTGGTACATTGCTTGGGACTCCTGCGCAGTGGGAATGCACCAAGACAAGCATTTGAGAAAGTGCTGGCAGGGAAGTCAAAGTTCCTTGCCAACTCAATTACTGAATTTTTTTTTCCAGTGCGCTGGTATTGTTCATTCCAACACCTGCCCTCCTTTCCTCCTCCTATTCCTGTGATTCATAGTGATCTACATGTGAGAAGAAATTGGGGTGGCAAGTGATCCCACATAACAGAGTATCCCTCTTACGTACAGAGACAGTTAGTGTATGTGCAGAGAGCAAGTGGATGTTAACAGAAATGCCTCTGCTTTTGGGTAGGGCTTGGATGCCTCCACCCTAAGCAGAGTTCCTCATACTTGATAAGCTTTTGATTCATCTGTCCTCTTAAAAAAAAAACTTAAGCTTTGAGGGAGAGGGGGTTGGTTTTGTTGTTTTGGTTTGGTTTTTTGGGTTTGTTTTTTTTTTTTTTTTTTAACCAGTTGTGTTCTGTTTAGTCTCAATCTGTCGACGGTGCTGGTAGATGCCATTGCCTCCTGTGCTTCATCCATGCCCCCTAACTTGACCGAAATAGATATGACAGGAAGTAAAATTTTTACCTTCTTACTCAGCTTTCTGAAATTCTCAACCCCACAGTATTGTGATTTTGTTCATGAGATAATAAAGCAATTTGTTTCCCTCTGGTTCAGGCTCAGTCATTCCTAAGAGCCAAGGTATTCAAAGAACGCTATCAAATACTTCTGCAAGGAAATCAGACAACACAGTTTCTTTCTATGGGAAAATTTATTACATGGGTAACATTTTCAAAATTAACTCGGTGAATCACAGAGACAAAATCTCATTTTGAAAAATTACTCCATCATCTAGAAGTCTTAAGGTACACACAATGTGCTTGAGGGATTTAATTGTGCAGATGCCAGTGAGTGTGTTGCTGGCGGTTGCAGATGCAAGGACTGGTACATCACAATGGGAACTGGTGGGAAGCCATGTAACGGGAGTGTAATCTGGATTTGGGGAATAGTGTCTCTCAGTCCAGGCAAGGGTGAACTCCTTTCAACTGTAAACACCATCATAACAGAAGATAAAAATCTCAAGCTTCATAGCAGTATAGTTTCTCATTTAATCTCTGTGAAAACCTTTTGAACATGGAGTGGATTCAGTCCTGAGTTGATGCCTGAGAGTACCTCTATCAACATAACAGTATTTCTGAACAACCTTCTCTAGAGACATGATCCATTACTAAAAGAAAAAATGTTTCTGTAATTAGATTTTATTATATATTTAAGTCATTTTTTCTTAAATAGTGCTTAGGTATTTTTTATCTTAAGTAATATTTAAGTAATAAGGGAGTTTTAAAAGTGTTATGGAAGTTTATTGTGAGTGATGGGGAAAATTGGAAAAATTGGAAGGAGTGGAAAATTTATGCCTAGCGCCTACACATGGCTGACCATTTCTTTTAAAGTTCTATTGGCAGTGTAAAATTGTATTAAAAGTTTGTATAACACTGTCACAGACAGTCTATGAATAAATTCAGTTTAACAAGGCAGAGGACTATAATATTCTTAAAGATGACAGAAAACAGTAAGTGCCCTTGCTGTCCATGCAATAAATACCCTGTCTATATTTTGTTGTAAATTATAGTGCCAATCACACAATTGTAATCACAGATATGAAACCTAGCTTCTGTTGATATTATTTAGCTTTTTAAGATTATTTTTTTTTTAAATCTCAAGGAACTAATAGTAATTACTAGAAGCAGTAAGTAACTCCAGCAATGAGATTTTTAAAAGTGTTTCTATTTAAGTTTAATTCAATGTGAGATTTGTCACAACTTGAAATGAGATTAAATACATTAAAATTCATTTTTTAGCAGTGCATACAGAGTTAAAATGTAAGATCTTGTTTTAACATTCTTGTCTCCTGTACAACAGCTATTCCAGGCAGAGATGTTCAGCCGCCAGCAGATTTTGCATTCGATTATCTCTGATGGGCAGCACCTCCTAGAACAAGGCCAGGTGGATGACAGGTAGACATTCCTGTGTTGTGGCTGCTGCTGATTATGTGAAGTAATGCTTATACTGGTGTGGGACTTCTAGATAGAGAATGTAGCAGATGTCAGAGTTCAGATCATGCTCTTCTGAGGTGGAAGTTACTGTCGCTGTGGTAAAGCTATTAATTAGCCAGTTCTTAAATAAGATCTGAATGTGTGAATGCCTTGGGAATACAACAGCCTTAATGCTGCTTGTCTGACAAAGATTTGTCTTGGATTATCAAGCATGTTACGTATATGTCTATTTTGATGAATTTTAAAAATGTCACTTTCACTGAAGGAGCCTGCAGTGACAGATCCAAGAGGATCCCCTATTGCCATTTAAGAACGCCTGCAGTCTAAATGCAATGCAATAAGGATACATTGCTGTCTGAGATTTTATTTTAAACACTTGTGATCAAATGAATGAAAATCAGTAAACACTCAGTGGCTTCACACTTGTGCACGTGCTTTGACTTTGCTAAAGGTATCATGGTCCTAATATAAGATGAACTGTTTATTGGGATGTGAGAATTTTGTTGATGCTGTGTATATCTTATGCCTGATTTGAGCTCTGTAGTAAATCTGGGCATGAATTGTGACATCTCCATATTTTACGATGAATTTGTCTAATCCAAACAGGAAAAACCTGTGGATTTTCTTTGTATAGTTCTGGGGAGAATATAGAAGAGGGTTGGTTGGTTTTTTTTGGGTTTTTTTTTTTTTTTTGTGTGTGTGTGTGTGTGTGTGTGTGTGTGTGTGTGTGTGTGTGTGTTAAAAGTTTGGGGTTTTAAGGTCTCAATAATTGGAGCCCTTTGATTCTCCCAGTACATGAAGTGTGAAGTTCTCATCCTCAGTCAGCTATCGTGAAACTTCAGTGTTTTTTCCTAGTGTTTCAGAATTGACAGCCAGAAAACATCTTTGCTTTCTCTAAATTTTATTTCATTAAACAAATAGATCCAAGTATGACGCTTACTGTGTATTTTTATTTATTTATCTGTTTATAACAGGGATGAATTCAATCTGAAGCTGACTCTTCTAAGTAATCAATGGCAAGGAGTAATTCGCCGGGCACAGCAGAGGAGAGGGATCATTGACAGCCAGATTCACCAATGGCAACGCTACAGGGAGATGGCAGAGAAGCTGCGCAAGTGGCTGATGGAAGTATCCTGTCAGCCAGTGAGTGGGCTGGGTAATGTTCCAATCCCATTGCAGCAAGCCAGAGCGCTACTGGATGAAGTGCAGGTATGCAGGAGAAGGAATTGGGGGTGTTGGTTGACGAGAAGCTCAACATGAGCCAGCAATGCACGCTTGCAGCCCAGAAAACCAACCGCATCCTGGGCTGCATCAAAAGCAGCGTGGCCAGTAGGGTGAGGGAAGTGATTCTGCCCCTCTTCTCCTCTCTTATAAGACCCCACCTGGAGTCCAACTCTAGAGCCCCCAACATAAGCAGGACATGGACCTGTTGGAAAGGGTCCAGAGAAGGGCCATGAAGATGATCAGAGGGCTGGAGCACCTCTCCTATGAGGACAGGCTGAGAGAGTTGGGGCTGTTCAGCCTGGAGAAGGGGAGACTCCGGGGAGACCTTATAGTGGCCTTCCAGTACCTACAGGGGCCTTATAGGAAAGATGGGGAGAAACTCTTCGGCAAGGCCTGTTGTGATAGGACAAGGGGTGATGGTTTTAAAATAGAGGGAGGTGGAGAGCAGCTACTTCTCTTTAAGAGCAATTGAGATTCTGATATTAATGGGGAGAGATAAGTCTTTCATATCTCTAATTTTTTAAAGGTCTGGTGCAGTAAATGATTGTGAAAAGGTTGGGTAAAGCATTTGCACAGTAGCTCATCCTTAAGCCAAGGTATGCAATCAATTAGAAGTGAATTGGTAAAGTATGGGCTTGAGAATTAATTATACTGAAATGCGAATTGTAATTAAAAAGACAAAGCTGACAGCTGTTAATATTTTCAGCTTAAAGAGAAGGTTCTACTAAGGCAACAAGGGAGTTATATCCTCACTGTGGAAGCTGGGAAGCAACTGCTGCTCTCTGCTGACAGTGGAGCTGAGGCAGCCCTGCAAACAGAACTTACCGAAATTCAGGAGCGCTGGAAGATAGCTAGCACGCAACTGGAGCAACAAAAGAAACAGCTTGTTTTACTACTGAAAGTAAGTGTGTGATTTCTTCTGTACTACTTTAGCAAGTTCATAGTTTCTCACTGTGAACCCTGTTGAAGAAAAGTGTTCTTGGTGGATAAGCAGAAATACAGGAATTGTGTAAACGCTACACGAACTTGTGATTTCATATCATCAGGTCTGAAAATAGGAGTGGTAATAGTTCACAGTAGGCTTGTATGTTATTTAATATCTTTTAACTCATATTTCCAGAACACTGCCAATAAAGGATATTCCTGCCAGTCCTATTTTCAACAGAGAGCAAAAAAAAAATAGTATTTTAATGCTGGTTACTTTTTTATACATACTGTATTGAAAATTAGACCTGCTTTGTTCCTTCTTCATGCCAATATCAAGATTTGTTTAGCCATATAGTAGTCTGTGTTTCCTTCCAGTGTCTTGTGTATTAGCTAGTTTAGATGAACTTCTATGATCCTGGAGGAGGGAGCCCTGAATTTTATTTTGATGTAAGCGATGTCCAGAATGGCTGCTAACCACACATTAAGTACTGAAGATCATAGACTGGAACTTAAATTTAGTCTGTTTCTTTTTCTCTTTTACTCATTTTAGGGAGGATAATGAAAATTGGACTGGTATATATTAATAGAATAGGGCAAGTGCTTTTAGAATAGTTTCAGAGGTCTAATAGAATTATATTCTAACACAATAGAATTTTCTTCCTCTTTTGAGCCTTGTTCCCCCTACCTTGGCTTCTATGGGGGGAATTAATGTCAGGAAATTTTTGTCAGGAAAGCTATTATCTAGGGAGACTAAAGGTTCTGTGGTATTTTTGTCTTGAAAATATGGAACTTAATGCTTGAAGGTGAGGAAGCAGGGAAATTACCATACAAATTGTGTAAATCATCTCATAGATATCAAGCCTTCGTTATATTATACTGTCTTGGTCTTAAATGTATGACTTTTTAGTGGTCTTCTGACAAAATGGGAAGCACAGGTGTATATTTTATAAGAGTATGTGTTGCATTAAGAACATCACAGACTATCATCATGTAAACTCATATTACGTACTAAGAAGAGAAGAAAGAAGACACTAAAGAGAGGGGGGTTTTGCAAGACCTGTTATTCTCCATCCTTAAGATGATCATGAAATACTAGCGTAGATTGGGAAAAAATGGAAGGAGAGAAATACAAAGGCAAAAGTAGAAGGAGAATATCTTGAAACAGAAGGCTAAGAAAAACAAGTTCTGTATCACGCAACTGATATTCATTATGGGTGACTGGCTTATTAGAGTCTTTCTGTCTGCGAGTACCTTTTTAATAGATTTTAACAAGCAGGTGATGGAGGTAAAGCCATACTGTCACAGGACGATTGGTGTGGTTTGATTGCATCGGACACATTTAAAATTTTGGAAAATACACAAACACTAAAGCTGGGTGTAGCTGCTAGAATCGTAATTTAGAGGAGGTTAGGCAAATCAACTGACATAAGTCTAATCCATATCTGAACTGAAGTCTAAGTCAGATTACATATTAGGAAGAAATTTTTTACACTGAGAGTGGTGGAACACTGGAACAGGATGCCCAGAGAGGTGGTGGATGCCTCGTCCCTGGAAATATTCAAGGCCAGGTTGGACGGGCTCTGAGCAACCTGATTTGGTTGGAGATGTCCCTGTTCCTTGCAGGGGGCTTGGACTAGATGGCCTTTGAAGGTCCCTTCACACCCTAACAACCCCCTGCAGTGCTACAGGCTTGGGGAAGAGTGGCTGGAAAGCTGCCCGGCAGAAAAGGGCCTGGGGGTGCTGGTAGACAGCCAGCTGAAGATGAGCCAGCAGTGTGCCCAGGTGGACAAGAAAGCCAACAGCATTCTGGCTTGCATCTGGAACAGTGTGGCCAGCAGGAGTAGGGAAGTGATTGTGCCCCTGTACTCAGCACTGGCGGGGCTGCACCTCGAATACTATGTGCAGTTTGGGGCCCGTCAGTACGAGAAGGACATTGAGTTGCTGGAGGGCATCCAGAGAAGGGCAATGAAGCTGGTGAGGGGTCTGGAGCACAAGTCTTATGAGGAGTGGCTGAGGGAACTGGGATTGTTTAGTCTGGAGAAAAGGAAGCTGAGGGGAGACCTCATTGCTTTCTACAGTTACCTGAAAGGAGGTTGTAGAGAGGTGGGTGTTGGTCTCTTCTCCCAAATAACTTGTGATAGGACAAGAGGAAGTGGCCTCAAGTTGCATCAGGGGAGGTTTAGGTTGGATATTAGGAGAAAATTATTTACTGAAAGAGTGATCAGGCACTGGAACATACTGCCCAAGGAAGTGGTGGAGTCACCATCCCTGGAGGTGTTCAAAGAATGTATAGATGTGGCACTTCAGGACATGGTTTAGTAGGCATGGTGGTGTTCTGTTGATGGTTGGCCTTGATGATCTTGGAACTCTCTTCCAACCTTGAAAATTCAATTATTCTAATAAACATTCTGCCTTCAGGACTGGGAAAAATCTGAAAAGGGCATAGGAGACTCCCTGGAGAAGCTAAGATCATTCAAGAAAAAGCTTTCCCAGCCTTTGCCGGAACACCATGATGAGTTGCATGCAGAGCAGATACGTTGCAAGGTAAAGCAGTTGTCTTCTGTTGACTGTTGTCTCATCTTTGCAAGCCTTTGAGCTGTAACCTCTTCCATTGTTAATAGACTTCACATTACTGACTGTGCAAACCAGTCAGCCATCCCTGTGACAAGAAACTGTCCATGTAACGTTTGGACAGCGTAGTACCTGAGTGATCTCATTATAATCAAACCCTGCAGGGGAAATATAGATCTGATCAAAGTGAGATCAGAACAGGGTCTGAAAAGCACTAAATACTGGTGTATTTTTTATTATAGAAATTCAAGCTTCAACTTTAAACTCATGGTATCTAAACTGCTGGTTTAGTGGTTTTTTATTTGAGGTGAGATTACTCTTAAATAACAGTTTTATGCTATATTCTTTGCAGTTTAGAAATGAGCTACAACTTGAAAATATTTTCAACACAGAGAATTCAAAACCAGTACTTGTAATTCTCAAATACCTTTGAACTTCAGAGATATTTGAGTAGCATATTAGTTTGTGACTACTTGTTACAAGGCTGACGTATCATTCTCTACTGGGAAGTTACCTCTCATAATTCTGAAAATATTGGTATATGTGGGGTTGGTGTTTTCTTTTTCTTTTAAACAAGGCTGAAACAGCCTACTTGCAATGATGAGTCTGCTCAGGTACAACTTTAATTCAGTGGGATAACAATGTTTGTCTTCATGCTTCATCAACACATTCAGTTTATTATTTGTTAGAAAACTGGTCCTTTTTCCTTGTGTACTTATTTTAAGGAGTTAGAGAATGCGGTTGAAGGATGGACAGACGACCTTGCACACCTCTCTCTGCTGAAGGAGACCCTTTCTTTATATATCAGCGCAGATGATATCTCAATCCTCAGTGAGCGCGTAGAGCTTCTGCACAGACAATGGGAGGAACTGTGCCACCAGGCAAGTACAGTACTGAGCACTGATGGGAGTATGCGAGCTACGAAAGTGTTAGGAGAAAAACTGAATGCGAGTGGCAGCTTTTAGAAAAGATAGATGTAGGCACATTCAGATGAAAAACAGAACGCTTGCTTCATCAGGGAAACAATCTGTTGAAATTCTGCTTTGCTTACTGCTTATGTTTCTAGATTTATTTAACTTTATCCTAGCTGTGAGGTCATATTTCAGCAGCCTTGAAAAACCAACAGAAAGTCACAGTGTGCTGTGGGGCTGTGGCATGGTTGGCTAGGGAAAATACAGAAGTAATACAGTGTACTGTGCTTCAGTAGGGGAGCTGTGCTCAGGAAGGATCTTCCTCCCACACTCAATGTTACTGGGTTGTACTTCAGTTCTACTAGTAGCTTCTGCTTCTTCAGACATTGGTGTCTGCATTTCTTAGTCTAAGGGTGACTTGCTTGGCTGTGAAATGAGCTGAGGAGTATTGTTTGATTTTTTTTTTTTTTTTTTTTTTTTTTTTGGTGCATCATGCTATTAGTGTGTCTCTTGCCTCCATTTTACACTTAGAAATCCAAGCAGTCGAGTGTCTTTCGCCCAGCTTTTCAGATTACTTAATATCTTTTCTGTAGTTCAGCAGAGATTGCAGTGCAGATAAACTAGGACTTACTTTGAGATAGTTACCTGTGAAGGCTTCAAAAACACCCTCAAAGTAGGAAAAATGCTCCACAGTTAACAGCACAGAACTCATTATAGTTGCACTGTAACAAGCCAATGTAGCTACATCTAAACTACAATGTAGTCACTGAACATACAGTAAAGAAGTTTTATCTTAGTTCTGTGCTTACTGACTGTTTCAGGTTGTCACCTAGCCTAGTACAACACTTTGTTCAACCGCTGCTTATTTCCGGAAAGCTGCCATCAAGTTTAGAACCACAAAAAGGAAATGTGAGATCATGTGTGTGCCCCTGTTAAACCTAACACGGTAGTTAAAGAACACATCACTTTTGTTTCTGAAAGAGCAGATGCAGTCTTCATCTTCTCAGCTAAAATGCTGATAGAAAGTCAGAAACAGGACAGATTACAGTGAGGAGGAGGTAGTTGTACAAATGTCTGAAACTAGTTTGCTGTTCACCCTCTGCTGCTATTCTGATTTCAATGTCTGTCCTTGTCTATCTATTACTATTCATAGTCTGAGATGCTGCCACTGCTGTAGTAATTTCTTAAACGTAGCAATGTTTTTTTTCTTTCTCCTGTATTGACTTCAGCATTTGTCTGTTTAGAATGTTTTTGCCTATTCTTTCCTGTCAGGGCACACCTTAATCCTTTGGAATCTCTCAAGGTGTCATGCCCATTCAGGAGAAATGGTGATCTGTAAAATTAGTGTTTTGGGACTCAAGTAGAGAATTCCTTATCCAAAATATAGTGTATTTTTTGATTTAGCTTTGTACTTACAAATCATACTCATGCACAAATTACACAGTCTTTTGGAGTTTGACCTATGCTGTGTATATATGTTTGGGTTGTTTTTTTTTTTTGTTTTGGTCAAGCATTTATGTCTTCCTTTTTTATTTAATGTCTTAGACTAAAAAGAAACTAGTAATATACTTTATAACACTTTATAAGTGAGCAAAAATGGTAAGAATTTTTTTTTATCTTCTAATGAAACCTTTTGGTTAGAGACACAAGATATTGACAGGCTTGGATGCCTCTCTATGCAATAGGATGTAGCTAAAGAAAACCTGAGATTAACACTTACCTCTAAACTCACAGTCGCGCCAAGTTTTTGCCGTACAGCTCCAGTTTGTTTTGTTGGCAGGTAAGTGGCTGGAACACGTTTGCAGGGCCAGAGGAGTTCACATTGAAGGCATAAAGTGTTTCAAGCATCTCTTCAACGCATTTACTATTTTGTTTTTGTTTACTCTCTGCAAATGTTTTAAGGTCTCCTTACGTCGACAGCAAGTTAGTGAGAGACTGAATGAGTGGGCTGTCTTCAGTGAGAAGAACAAGGAGCTCTGTGAGTGGCTGACGCAAATGGAAAGTAAGGTTTCTCAAAATGGTGACATCCTCATAGAAGAAATGATTGAGAAACTTAAAAAGGTATAGTGCAGTGTATGTACACTTACATAATGTTCTTTAACTGCTTGCTTGGTTTGTATTGCAAAGAGGGTACTGAATTAGCTAAAACTGATGTTTTACCTTACATTGATGTTTATATGTTCCAGGCTGTGTGTATGCGTGGTGTTCTCTCGCTATACAGCATTTTCCTGTCTTTCTTGAGATGGCTCCTCAGAGGACAGCAGGATATTAAGTGAATGCAAAGTCAAAAGCATCTGAATGCTTTACTAAATGCCCAACCAGAATTTCCTTTAATGAGTTTAACTACAGCAGATATGTTTATAGAAGCCATTGTATTTTGTTTTGAGGTTTTTGGTTTTTTTTCATCTGATAAAGTTGTTCACGGTTATACATCTGATATTTAAGAGGTTGTCTCTCCACTGTACCTATCACCAAAAACCCAACATTCACTTCTATTTTTGTATGGTTCCTTTAGTACTGTAGAGCAGAGCGTATTCAGAATAAGTACCCTGACTTCTAATTGCTCTTTATGGTCCAGGATTATCAAGAGGAAGTTGCTGTAGCCGAGAAGAACAAAATCCAGCTCCAGCAAATGGGAGAGCGACTTGCTAAAGCCAGCCATGAAAGTAAGGCATCAGAGATTGAATACAAACTTGGCAAGATAAATGACAGGTGGCAGCATCTTCAAGATCTCATGGCAGCCAGGTAAAACAGGTTTTTTTTGTTTCTAAATGCTATGTGGGACAGATTAATATGCTGAATTTAAAATCTTTTTATTGTCTGCGTTTTCATCATTAGCTGTGAATGAGTTTATTCCTAACTATCAATACATTTCTGTGAAATTCACCTTTCTGTTTTACTGTAGAGTACCTGACATCATTTTTTTCACAAAGAGTCAATTCAAAACATTATCTGGTAGAACGACATAGGATTGGTTTAGTGAGCCTTGCTCCAGTACCATCTTACTCCAGATCAGTGCTTAAACTACATTTGCATGTAGTTTTTTCTTAAAAATTCTTGGCAGAAGAATCAAAACGGTACATTTGTAGTTTTGGATTTTGAGAAGAGCAAATCTTAGTTTTCTGCCTAATTATTTTTTCACTGATGGAGGAGAGTAACCGCAGGTAGACATACGCACATTGAACTTAAAGATTCTTTTTACTCAAGGTCAAAAATATAACATCCATTTTCATAACTTAAAGAAATACAAGATTGTTGTTTGATATATATGAAAAAAATTGTTTATTTGTTGCAGTACTTCCCGTTGAGTCATGCTACAGCCTCCCTCCCGTTACTGACAACGATTTTGTCACAATTTTGCACTTCATAAAGCGTACATATATTTTAGATTTTACACTTCTGTGATGTAAAAACATATGAATTAGTAATACTTGAGCCCTGTTAGCAGAAAAAAGGTTGGTTTCATTTTGCCATATTTTTTCATCCATTCTTTTTTCATATGGTTTTACTGTATTCCTCCTCTGAAGTCTGTAAGCATGGGAGCAGTAAATTTCATGTAAGCATTCTAGTGGCTCCAGCCCCTTTTATAGTGGTTCTTTTAAAGTAATGAACACTGTGTATTTCTTACAGAGCAGTTGAATCAGGAAGTGGTGCTTTACGGTCGAGAAGCCTCCTGGTTTCAGAGGATGTGATACGTCACCAGTTGTTGAATATAAAGTGCATTTGCCATCTTTTTGTGTTTGTCTTTTGAAACACCTGCTTAGACAAATGTTCAAATAATACCTTCAGGAAGTTTCTAGTGAAAAGTTATTGCATTCAGAAACTGCAAAACACAACTTTAAAAGGTCTGTATTGTCTGTTCAGTATTAGAGATTAGTGTCCTCTATAGGGACAGGTAAGGGTTCAGGATTCTGTGTCATTCTTAGGGCAGAGAGATATAAACTGCAATATTATACACTTCTACTTTCTCATTCTGTTATCAGGGTGAAGCAGGGTGTTGAGTCCTAGTTCTAAACTAGTTTATGTAAAATATTTATTTACTTCTGTTTCCAGATAATTTCAATTTAGCCTTCTCAATTAGCGTGCTCAGCACTATTGTATGCAGTTAAACATATAATCCTTTCCATTCCAGTGGTTACTGAAGTGAAAAAAAAAAAAAAAGCACTGCGAAGTCTGAACACTGCATTGCTGAACTTGGGAAGTAAATAGTGGTGAGGTTTGATGCTAGATCATGGAAATTTTGCTAGTTCAGCTGCAGCTGAGGTTGATAGCAATTAAAGCCCATAGTTTTTTATTAACCTGTGTACAATGTACTTTTATTGATGTCTAATTCCCACTGGACAAAAGGGTTTGCATCCCCCAAAATAATTTCTAGAAGGCTCCAGAGGCTCTTTAGGATATATTGTTATGTATTGGAGTGTGTTCCTGTTATGATATGTTGGAGTTTGGAATGGATCATATAACATTAATTTTGGCTGCACTCAGCTAGTAAATGCCAATAAAACACATCTTTTCATATTCTGGATCCTTGACAACATTAATAAATTCTTATAGCCTGCATTCTTTCCTGCAAAGCTACAGTCATCCCTTGCCTGGAGCATTTTTCTTGGCAGTTTGTTTCCCATAGCTGTGACCTAATAGAAAGTGTTCTATGACAATGCTTTAGTAGTATAGTCTGCTCTGAATCTTTACCTGTTTTATACTGCGTGGCGGAACTTCTCTGTTCAAAACCTCTTTCTTTCTTTCTCACATTCTGTTTCCTTACTCACTTTTAAAAATTTCCTCTCCGTTTGAGGAGGTCTGTAACTGCAGAAGAGACAGCTACAGAAAGGTGGTTGTGTCTCTGCATCAGGGATTTCTGTTTCTATACTTCTAGAAGATTTTCGTCCTTTCAGATGGATTTTTCTGATATTTCAGCCTGGTGCAAAAAAGGTTCCATATGTTTACAGCTAGGAAGCAGTGCTATTGCAACTGCTCAGGCTTTGCAAAGAGGGCTTTGTTGTATGTGTTTTCACCCCTTCCCCTAGCACTCACGGTCCGCATTCCTGGAGATCAAGTCGAGCACATGTTGATGAATGCAAGTTTTATTTAGAAACATGACCACTTGTCACCATTCAGTCTCATGTTATCAAGCAACGGCTGCTAACGTTTGTTTGGCGTGCAGCATTTTCTGTACAGTACTCACCAGCAAAGAGAAGTGTGTCCCCTTTCCTCCCCCTGCCCAAAGCACAGTGTTTGCAGGCTTTTGGAGTGGAAGTTCTTCTTTTTAATGCTGGAAAATTTCATGGTGGTGGCGGAGGACTTGAATGCTGTGAGGATGGCGGAGGACGGCAGTGTGGATTCAGATCTCCCAGACTGTAATTGTGATATCACAAGGCAGGCAGCTATTTTTGTTTGCTTTTGATTGATACAGTTCTTTCTGAAGTCTTGGCTTTCTGGGAAACTAACTGAAATATTAATATGTAGAAATCATTACCTTAGCTAGAAATGACTATTTTCTGCTCAGGTTAAAAATAGATGACAGTGATAACAGCATACTTTGTTTTACAGCTAGTACTTTTGGGTCCCAGAAAAAAAATTTTGTTACTGATGCAGACTTAGAACTAATAAAATCTCTTAGCTGTCTGAAAGAAACTGCAGGCTAGTTTTACTGCTGTTTTTAAATACAAGAGCATGTACACACATGAGAGAAAGCAGACGTTGTATTTGTCTGCTCACTGTTTGTGTCATCAAAGGGGCATGGCTACAAGTAAAAGGCAGAGGAGAGAGGCTGTAGAGAAAGTATTTCAATTTAACTTACCAAAGCTGGTCAGTCTGTACATATTAAAGACTGTTTTGTAACTGCATGTAATACTTGAACTCAGCCTGTATCACCTTGGAGTTTTGATTCATCTTCTCTTTTTCTCCTCTTCACATTATCTTTTCCGGAAGTTTTGCTGTTGTTGTTTGGAGTTCTAGAAATTTACTCTTTGAAAGGGGAAACTGTGATCTGAAGATGAAACGTAGCTGACAGTAGTAGTGTCCTGGCATGCAGTAGTACTATACTTTGGGCAATAAATCTTTTTTAGTCATAAAAAGATGATTTTTAAATGAATTTTTAGAACGTATTTTAATAGTGTAATATTTTCTCTGTTTCATAGAATAAGTATTTCTTGAAGCATTGTGTCCTGTTTCAAGTAGATTTATTTTTTTAAACTTTACTGCTTTCTACAGGCTTTGTACAGACTTAGCTAACATGCTCTTACTGACTTTTTTCACGTTGCTTTTAAAGTTTAATATTAGTAACCAGCTGTCTAAATGACTAATGGAGTAGCTATGAGTTCTATATGATGCATTGTTATGTATTTAAAGGGTTGTTCCTGTTTAGGTTGAAGTGGAGTCTAAGGCTGTGTAATTTAGGACTAGTTGAATTGAAGTTATTTGTGCTTAATTTCCACTCCAAGTTGCTCACCCACTGCCTTTTAAAGACATTTTAAAGTTATTAATTTCTTGGGGAAACTGAAGCACAGTATTTGGAACATGGAAATTTAAACATCATAAACCTATTCAAACTGTCAGATGAGTTTTTGTCAGTAAGCCATAAAAACAAACAACTGAATTCTGCAGTATTTTCCATTCCCGTTGTGAAATGTAGCAAGACTGATATATGTGTATGTTATATAAAAAAACAATCTTAAAAACAACCGTGTCATGAGTCCAACCCTTTGTTTTGAATGTGAAATCTTCTTTATGAAGCAGAGAAGTTGTCTCAAGTCTCTTGCAGTAGCATGCATAGTGCTGCAACAGAAACATTATTGGAATATGATAACAGATGGTTACTGGATAATTAACTGTTTAAACATAGTCATGTAAATGAAATCTCAAAAGACCGAAAATTACAGTTGGCTAGGTATCCCAAGTACTTGAAGGGTTTATAATTTGACTTTTGTCTCTAAGCAGAGCTTTTAGTTTCATTAGCCTTCAGGCCCTGCCATTACCATGGAAATATAAGATTTTGAGCTGTTACATTTTTAAGTGAAATACGTTTTTGTTGCTCACACATTATGTTATTATTTGTACACAGGCACAACATACAGTGAGATGAAGAGCATAGGCATCTTGCCTGCTAGCATTTGGCTGCTAAACTCTTAGGCATTATGGATTACATCTACTATGTATTGCAGTTCAGTCAAAAAAAAAGTAGGACCAACAGACTCCAAGAAGCACTTGTTTATTTGCTTCTATTTGTACTATGGGCAAGGAACATGTTATGTTAGACTTAGTATAAAAAAAGAACAGTTATTAACAGTAAATGTAGTGGGGGGCAGGAAGGGAAGTGTCCTTTGTTTTTCTTTTTTCTTTTTTT
>WHYT01017196.1:211362-238362 GCA_009806455.1 Tetrax tetrax | reverse complement strand
GTCTCTTTCTTTTTCTCTGAGTAACTTAGGTCATGTGATTGAAAATAGCTCTATTGGGGCTGGAGTTTTTTTTTTTTTTTTACTTTGGCAGGGATGTATTCCCATGCAGTCTGCTGGAGGGAAAGAGGGTGCTTTCTAAATGATGGGCCCTTTATCAGTATTGCAGGCAAAATGTAAATAAAATCTGGCACAGAGGTCAGGGTACTATACAAATGCAAACAAGAAAAGCCTGGTCCACAGCTTGGGCTTGCAAATGATAGAGTACCATTCCTTCTGCACGTACGCGGCTGACCTGACTCATTGTTCCCTTTCCCACTCCAGCATACTTGTAAAGGATCAGCAGCATCCAGCCTTGAAACTCTAAGCAGAAAATGGGCAGGATTTCACTGCTCTTAATTAATGTCAGAAACTGAAAAGCTGTATGTGAGTTCCAGAAGAATGATAACCAACCTTCTTGATCACCCTATAAGCAAGTTTCAATTGGTCCAAAGTGCTGTATGAACAACCATAGGTGACAAGGAGATGGTATCCCTAGCCATTGGTTGTTCTCCTAGTATCTGTCCAAGGCTAAACACATAGCTGTGTTTCAGGATGACCTGGTGATAGGTACTATCTTTCAGCATGATTGTGTTGACTTCTGTCCCTTCATAGCCAGATTTTCAGATTATCCACATTTTTCCCAATTGCCAAGATTTTTTTTTAGATCACAGTCCTGCAGCTGTTGGTCATGAGACTCTGGCAAGGAAGATGCATGCAAACTGTTCTTAAGTGTGTTTGGTGCTGAAAAGCCACAGTTTGACCATTTGTTATCTAAAGAGAGGGCTAGAAAGAGACAAAAATTTGAAAGATTTAACTTTTAAGTTTTTTAAGTGGGTGTTAAGATCTCTGCATTTTTCTTTGGTAACAAAAGGACACCCATGTTAGACTCTTAATGGTCAGCTACAACTACTTTTTTTAAAATATGTAAATACTTGATAAATTTGCTAGTTAATAGTATTGAAAAAAATGTGAATTGCTCTGTTTGAATTATAGGATAGTCAGGTGGTATTTTGTCTGTTTGACGAATCTGGTAGTTTTGTATTTTTCAACCCAATTTGGTCAGTCTATTCCAAGCTGCCCTCATCTCTTAAAGCTTTCTGATATTGAAACACTTATGTGGGAGAGCAACAGAAGCATAAAATGGAATGTTACTCAAAATTGTTTGTCGTACTACATAGACAGGAAAAAAAAAAAAGAAAGCTTAGAAACAATTTCAGAATCCACTAATATATGTTATGTAACATGGGAGTAGGAAGGAGGGAATTAATGACAGATATTTTTGCAGTTGAAACAGGATGAAGGAAATAATATCAAGATAGGATGAAGGTTTAGTCAGACTTTCCTCACTCTCTAAGCTTAATGTTCCCTTGAATAAAAAAACCCCTACTATGTACTTTTGCCTGGCCATTGCTTAGAAATCGCCATGCAGTTACATTCCAATTTCATCTGTTTAAATCTGAAGTAGTCCATTAAGACCAGTAACAACTTAAAGCAGCCTTGGGATTCGGGAATTCTCACTAAGTTCTCAGCTGTATTTCTCTTTCTAAAACATATTTATTCAAGGATAAGTCTTCACACTAGAACAGGTTACCCAGAGACGTGGTAGAGGCCCCATCCCTGGAAGCATTCAAGGCCAGGTTGGATGAGGCTCTGAGCAACCTGATCTGGTTGGAGATGTCCCTGCTCCTTGCAGGGGGGTTGGTCTAGATGATCTTTTAAAGGTCCCTTCCAACCCAAACCATTTTATAATTCTGTGATTCTTTCCATAACAGTAGTGCAATGTTTAGAAATTGTTGGGATGAATAAGGCCTGTTCACTCAGTGCACTAAACCACCAGTACTGGTTTAGTCAAGTTATTCGTACTCTAAGAAGAACTTTTATTGTCTGTTGGTCAAATACACAACTAAATTACTTAGATTGTTCTGGGGTTTCGGTATGTGCAAGTTCATTAAAAAAAAAAAAAAAATCTTCCTTTCTTAACAAGTATTTAATTCAACTGATAAAGGTACAGAATCTTTGAAAATATTGTCTGGAATTAGTAAGCTCTTAATTTTTCTTAACCTGTGAATGCAGGACTATTTGCACCTCTAATAAATTTCTGTTACATAATAAAGAAAGTCTTCAGAACAGAACTTGCCACCTAAGTTAAGTTTCTCTGAAAAACCTCCTGAAACACAAACCGTAGAAATTCTCCCTCAGGGTGTACTTATGCTGCCATTTCTTTTTCTTTACAGAGTAAAAAAATTGAAGGAGACCCTCGTGGCAGTGCAACAGCTGGATAAAAACATGAGTAGCCTGAGATCTTGGCTTGCCCACATTGAGTCAGAGCTATCCAAACCTATCGTCTATGAAACTTGTGACTCTGAGGAGATACAAAGGAAGCTAAATGAACAGCAGGTAAAATACAACACAGTTATCAGGTGCACAGTGATATGGGGAGAACCAAAGTAGAGTGTCGTTGGGCTGCCCATACCTGGCTCAATGCTGAGAGGGCATGAGGCAAAGAAGTGTTTAAATATCAAGGCAAGTGGTACTTAACTGTGTCACTTATAGAGCCTTCTGCTGGCTTTGACATCGAATCCACCAGGAGCTGATTGAATTTCCAAGAAAGGTAAGGCACCAAGAGATGTAACCTGAACGAGTTATTGCAATTGTTTTTCCTTTGGGATTTGTGGTTTTTGTTTGTTTGAATTGTCTGTTCCCTGAGGCAAAACTGACACCTATTAGACCTTGCAAATTTTGCACATGCTTGAAAATTACTATTTTTAGCAACTTTTCTAACTCATTTTTATTTTGCAGCTTGTTTGAGAATCACTTTGCACGCAAAGATGCATGAACTATACATGTGAAGTTAAAATTGATTGGTTTATAGCACACAAAGCCTTTATGCAGTGCTAGAACAAAATAGTCAACACCGGAACGAGCAGAAAAAATGTTAAGTCAACCAGGTTTTGGCATTAAAACTAATGTTACTCCTAAGAAGACTTACTATACTTTCCCTTTCCTGTTTCACTTCACTGCCCAGTGCAGTTTTACATAGAAACACATTGCTGGGGAGGACTGCTGTTCTGTTGCGTTCCTGTTGGTTATTTATTGGCAAAAATACAAAATACCTTTTTGGTGCCTCACTGGAGATGAATTAGATGCTCTCCTGAGTTCATTCTCCAGAGGAGAAAGAAATGCGTGGGAAGAGGAGTGCTAGAATGTTTTGTGGATAATTAATTTATGAATTGTACAAACTGGCATTTTGCTCTTGTAAGCTGAGTGTTGGAATTAGGCCCAAGAACCCCCTCAGAGTTTTTGCCGACTCCCCATCTGATTTGCTACATGGCTGTAAAGAACTGCTTATTAATACTCTATATGTAATTTATATAGGGATAATAATATATAACACACAAGCATCACTAAGGAGTGGTATTTCTGAGACAGTAAAGTGCTGGGCAGGGCTAAACATTGCTATCACAAAGTAGATACTTGAGATTTTTTACCAGCATCCCTGTGCAGATATCCCACAATTTGTTACAACCACTTCTTACAGGAGTTATGCTGGGCACACAGACTAACGTGTCACTGCCTTCTGCTGTTTTCTTATGGTGATCCCCATGCAGTGATAGCATGCAGTGATATTCTGTAGAAGTGGAAGTGGTTTCATTTGAATTCCAGAGGGGAGAAATAGTAGTGGATGCCATGTTTGGAAACCTGATGATTATTTGATCTGATAACATTGCAAGCCATTGTCGTAATAGTAATTTTAAAAAATCCACTCACTTTCAATGTGTGACAACCAGCATTTTTATTATTATTTGGAGGCTATATCCCTATCCACTGCATCTCAGAAGGCCAGTACGCTGGCCATCTTCTCAAGTATTTCATCGCTCTTTCTTCTTCCATTAGTCATCTTATGTTCTTTTCTATGTTTGATCTTCCACTGAGGTCCTGTTCTCTTCCCTGCTCGTACTCCTCCAGTTGTTTATATACCACATTATGTTAGAAATTTTACGCTGTGAAAGAGGAGGGACAAATTCCATTTCTGTAACTCCATTATCTACTTCTCTGCATCTACTTAAGCCAAGAATCAGCTTTGCAGGTTGCTGGTTTCTGTAGTGAAATCAAAGATGCAATTAAAGCTGGATATCCTGGGAAAGGTTGGGTAACTTCACTGCAGTATTTTCCTAAGGTTGCAAACTGCATTTCAAGGATTACTTGCTCGTTTACTCTCTCAATCTGCTGCCACTTGAAATGTGGGAAAAATAGCGTTTGCTTTTTGGTTGATAAAGGAAAAGAAAGCTGTATATGGGTGACAGCAGTGCATAAAAGTGATGCTCACCAAAAGGCTAAATGTTCTCTAATAAACATAGAAAATTTTAAAATCTGGGGAAGAAATATAAGGCTATGGAGAAAAAAAAACTGTGTAGACATTGCTTGTAGAAAGGTTCTGTAGGTGAATAAAAAAGTTTCATCCTTAGGAATCCTCAGGACCACCCACTGGCAGTTCTCCCTACTGCTCTACTCCAAAACAGCAGAGAGGAGATTGTGTTACCTGAACTTGCTTGACCTCAAGTCTCGTAGCTGTCTGGAGTATGTGTTTCAGAGAGTATTGCATCTATTTATATTATCCGCCCTTATATAACATTTCAAGATGGGCAGAAAGAAGAATAAGCACTTGGATGTCACGATGAAAGAGTATTTTCCAAGCAAATGAAAGTGAAAGGGCCAGTGCTCAAGAAGAAAACATTGTAATTTTCCACTTGATAGTCTCATGTAGATATTCGCAAAACAGTCATCATAGATGAGAAGAGGAAATAGATTACTGGAGTCATTGAGTCCAACCCCAGTTATCACAAACAACCAAATCAGATGGTTGATACAAGTTGACCTTGCTCCATTTCAAATTTGCTGAGGTTTTTATATTCAACGTTTAGGTCTAATTTCTTGCTGGAAGGTATTTTCAGAACATCATATTGCTAGTTGTAAGAAAAGTTCCTTTAGTTAGACCTTAAATGTATGTAGATACAATATGTTGACACTGTATTTCCCTTTGTGTGTTATAGTTTATTTCATTAGCAAAATTATAATGAGCAGTTTATCTCTACTCATCCTCGAGCTGCCAAGTTCTTGTTCTCCTAAATAAAATTCCACATCTCTAATTGTCCTAATAGTTCTTTTCTTCATCTGTATCAGAAGCGAACGTAGTATTCTAGATGCTGTATATCACTTTTTGGTGTAGTCACATTAGTACTTCATGGTGACTACTGGAATCATGGTGTCTTGGCTTTGTTACTGTCTATCCTAATTTTTCTGTCTGATATTATGATGAATCATTGCAAATATAGGCAGAAGTCAAGCAGAGTTTCTTTTCCTTGCACAGATCCAACAGAAATAGCCATTTACTTTTGTGGCTTGTCTTAACTTGAACCTGTAGTTCAAAACTGAAGCTGAAACATTGCTTTGACATGAAACATTACCATCAGTGCAGAACAAGGCATTGCAACCATAACTTACAGGAGAAATAATGTTGCATGTATTAAGTGCTAAGACAACATAAGTGTGTTTTCTTTAGCTGTCCTGAATTAGCTTTTTCCATTTCCCATGAAAATGCTATAGAATTGGAAAGCTAAAGGAAGAAAAATCTCCTACTAGATATGCACTGTTCAACATGTGGTGCTGCTGATCTTCATGTCAAACATGCCACTTTGCAGCTAGCTCACCTGGGGAAGAGTAGGTTCACGAAGGACATCTCCACCAAACCCTCACAGTAGATAAGAACATACTTTCTTACCACACTTCTTGTACTAACTTCTGCTTTTCATTGTGATAATTGGAAAGGGCTGGGCATAATTCCACCATTTTATTGGTGATGTTGATTAAATGTATGTGAAAGATGCTCAGCTGAGCATGCAGAGCTCCAGCAGTTTGTCCCAGGTGATGGTCTGGTGTTCGTAGTCCCTGGGAGAGCTGTGCATGCTGCCAGGTTCTGGCCTCACTGATGATGTTGCAACACCACTTGCGCAGATGTAGTCTCTTAATAGGTATTCATTGGATGCTTTTCCCCTGTTTGCAAGCTTACTAAATTTTGGTTTGCGTAAGCAGTCAATAAATGCATTTGTATTTATTCATGTTTTGCAATTTCTCTTAAGAATTAATTTCTTTACCTGCAGGAACTTCAGAGGGACATAGAGAAACACAGCACTGGAGTGGCATCTGTTCTCAATCTGTGTGAAGTGCTTCTTCATGACTGTGATGCCTGTGCCACGGAAGCAGAGTGTGACTCTATCCAGCAGGCTACGCGCAGTCTGGACAGAAAATGGAGGAACATTTGTGCAATGTCAATGGAAAGGCGACTTAAGTAAGTCTAATATGCCTAAAAATTAGTATTTCTTTCCACGGGCACAAATACAGGTTGGAATGTATGTGCTAGGGTTGCAGTACTGAAGGAAAGAGTGAAGGGGTCAGGAAAAGATCATATACTGCATAAAAGCTAATAGCTGTTATGCTGTGGGGGAAAAAAAAAAAGAAATTTCAGGTTGCATTCATATGTGTCTTTATACAAGGTACAGATATCAATTATCAGATTTCTCTCACTCTTTGCTGAAGTGATGTCTTATTTCCCATGCTTCATAGAAATGATAAGAGAGAAACTAGAGAAAGCTTGTTTGATAGCAGTGACTCCAAGAGATTTAGAAAATATGACCTAAGAGGGAGTGTTCTAACGCTTAACTTTACCCTAGAACTACTGAGACAGATGAGGAAAATAGTTCTCAAATGGGTGGAATGTTATTCCAGGTGTCAGGGTTTTCATGCACCAAATGTTCCTCAGCAGTTTCTTTTAGGTCTGATTTTTCTTATTTGGAAGAATTTTAGGATGGAACATGGCTAGAATTTCCTCGTCTGCCCACCTTAGCTTTGCTGAGCAAGTGTGGGCTGTAGCACCTGTACATCTTGGGTGTGATCTGGTTTACCACACACACTTAGACCCTCTGTACGCTGCATGCCCACGATAAGCAGAAGATTCTTTGTTTTCTGTTCCCATGTAGGATAGCATGGGCGATTTTGACAGCCAGAATGATGTAGGCTAGATTGGGCGGATGCTATATACTCTGTCCAGGCCAGTAATAATACATGTTTAACTGTTTCAACTCCTGTATTTATGAAGATCTTTTCTGTGTCTTTTTAAATTATGAATCTGATTTCTGTGGTTTACACAGTCATATCAAGAACTTTAGGTAAAGCTTACAACTTTTCAAAATGCTGAATTGAACTTTATATGATCTTTGGTTTTGTGGGATAGTCTTAATGTATTTAGTAAAGATTTTATTTATTTTATGCAAAAAAAAATTGTTGCTCTTAAGTTGTGCTGCTCCATATCCACAGATTGGATATAGAGTAAGTAATTTTATGCTATTGTCAAGGTAATTGTTGTATAGTGCATATATATATATATAAATATAGCTTAGAAGTTTTATCTTTGACACAGTGTGTCTTGAAAATATACAGGTTCTTCATACCTTTGTGTCCAGCAAATCAATTCAGAACTATTTTAAGTTAATGTAGAACAATGCGTTGAACTCTGTTTTACTTTTTTGCAATGTACGCATTTTGCTATTAGATTTGTACCAGTAAGTTAGCTGAGCAATCAGTATTTATTTTACTAGAAAGTTATTCATATTAAAAAGCAACTTTCCAGATATCAAACTTCAGGTTAAACAACGGATCATCAACAAAGCATAAACTTAGCATGGATCAAGTCCTTTTCAGACCTGCATATCTAGGACTTGGGAAAGATGTATTCTCTATGTAAAAAACAAAGTTCTGCTGTAATACAACCCGTCCCAAAGAAGATCTGGTTATTTTGAATCAAGTGATGTTGAAGTTCTTGGGATTTTACAGTCTCAGTATTAAGCCAGTTTGGTTTCAGGATCAAGAGTCAGCCACTATTTTTACATATTCAATTGAAGTCAAATTGTTCTTTTAAATGTTGGAATAACTTCTAACTTTTTAAAATAAAAATATGTTTACAGTGTATATTGAGAGAAAGCATTTTACTTCTTGGTGAATGCAAAAAAAAAAAATGTTGGTGTCCCTTTGCAATGCAGGCTAATGACTAAGAACTTTAAAATATATGCTGCAACACCTTTAGCATTCTGTAAGAAGTTCTATGGTTGAAAGTAGTGTCAAATTTCTAATCTCGAGAATACTGGCTTAGGTACCTACAGTGGACTGTATTTCAGGAGTTATTTAGCATGTGCTCAGATTTTCAGAGCTCCTATTGCATGCTTGTAACTTACTTTTTATATTGATTCCAAAATTAGATGCGTTAAAAAAAAAAGTTGTCGTCCTCTTATTCTAGTTCAGTCTGGAATGAGCCAGCCTTCCCTGGGGTCTGTTTATCAGCCTGTCTGGCTGAGTTAGATTAAGAGCCACTTACTGTCTGGTGCAGCACTTGTTTGCTGTTGTAGACAATTAGTTAAAGTAGTGTAGGTCAGCTGGCCTTCAGTCCGAGCATTCCCTAATTTTCCATTATCTGTTGCAGAATTGAAGAGACGTGGCGGCTATGGCAAAAGTTTTTGGATGACTACTCTAGGTTTGAAGACTGGCTAAAACACTCTGAGAGGACAGCTGCTTTCCCAAGCTCCTCTGGTGTGCTTTACACGGTTGCTAAGGAAGAACTGAAGAAATTTGAGGTGATTTATAGTAGTTGAAATTTAATATCTACTGATTGCGTTACAGCAGCCAGCTGGTGTTCTTTCTTCCCGTGCACAAGTCACTCAGCAGAGACACTGTTTTAATATACTGGAGTTGAAGATTTCGCAGCTGCCCTCACTGGCAGGTTTCTAGGACAAAAAAACAGTGGAAGGTGGACCCTGAAAATGCTAATAAATCAATTCACTCTCACTTGCTGTTTGTTCACTGAAGTTAGATTTCTGACCTTTTTTATTTCTGCAGCTTTTTAGTATGTCAAATCAGTAGGTGCTCCAGAGCATTCATAAATCTCCCTTCAGCAAGTACCTCTTCAAATGCATACTACATGTTTTAGCTTTTGCTTTGGTTTTATCTCTCCTGTCTGTAACTCTCTGAAAACCAGCCCTCTGAACTCTTCACTTGTTTTGTACAACGTACAATATCCCCATTTGAGATCCTTATACCTGAAATTCATGTCCATGCAAGTATTGTAATATGTCCACATGGTGTCCTCCGTGACTTAAAAGTTAAGTGCATGCTTAAAAATTGACAAACTGTCACTTCAGTCAATGCTTAAGAGCTTGGTACGTAACTCCATTGTGTCTTCTCTGCAATTACAATGGAGTGTATACCTGTGCGTAAAGCACACGTATGCACACGTCATGTGCCTAGTCACAGGTGAAAATGTTCTACTCTGTTTCATGTTTTCAAGGAGTATTATCAAGATGAGAGAGAAAAATAATTTTGAAACAAATTGTTTATGCAATTCTGTAAGCAGTCAGGTGCTTTAAAGTATTTTCCTTGAAGAAGAAATGCAAATTTTAAACAACATCTAAGACCAGTTCATACTTTTTGGTTTAACAGTTAATTCAAAAACATAAACTGTGAAGTGCTGATTCAACTTTTATTATTGACGTTACTATTTCTGAATGTACTGACCAAGTTCTATTGTTAAACACTGCCAGACTTCTTCATTAGTGAAGTAGGGTTTTTTTGCTTTTTGTTTTTGTGTAGTATGTTTGCTTCCTAGACACAAGTACTCTCTCAGACCTCCTTCCCATTGTCCTTTTATTCAGTTGTTGGGTTCTAAATCTCTTGTGTAGTGAGACTCTGTGTGAGAAACAGTACCAAAAATATGTTGACTGTCTTTGATATTCACAGCTGATCTGACTTTGCCCAAAGTCTGTTTTACTGAACCTCAGCCTTTATCATGACCTTCCCTCTCCTGCAGACTTGTGGAATTTTTACTGTCTGCAGTGTCAGCAGGAACTAGCTGCGAAGAGAACAGTTTAGCAGCCTCCACAGAAGCCTGCTTTCCCCACAGTTTGGTTCTTTCTCTTTTTTCCTTCTTTTTTTTTCCTAAGCATGTAGTTTCTATAACTACCCAAAAACAGGAATGCAAATGACAGGAGTTGTGTTCAAATTCTGAATTCAGCAACTTCAGAGTGAAGTCAGTATAAAGTCAGCCAAATATACATACTAACTGAAGCAATTTTCTACTTTAACTGACTTTTTTTTTTCTAATTTTATTTTCCCATCCATATCTGCAGTTGAATTTAAAAATTAAAAAAAAAAAAAAAAAAAGCAGCAACAACAACAACAAAAAAAAAAAACCCTGACAAAAAAAAGAACCCAGCAGGCTATATAAGAACCTTTCACTTCCTCAGAGATGGCTCTCACTGAGTTCACTGTATAAAATCAAACTCCCTCCTCTCCAGTACTTTATGGAGAAATGAAAAGAGGTTACAGGAAGGAACCCAACAGATGAAGTCTTGTGTAGCTGAGCTGAAAAAATGGAAGACAAGTAAGCAGCTGTTCTTTTGCTGGGCAAGGCTTAGTAACAGGTGAAACAGCAACTGCACACTCTTAGATTTCATGATCGTAGTAAATATAGTCAGATTTGTGCCTCTGACATGTGAATTGCCTCCTTGTGCAATTTTAAGTGAATTCAGCTCTGCTGAGCATTTCACTCCGATTGCAAAGCCATTTGCTCCTTGTTGGTTGTCCCCTATCCAATTTGATGGCCACTTAATGAAGGGAATCGTTGTATTTAGAGGACTCAACAGATTTTGATCTTTTTTTTGCTTTTTTCAAACCAGCTTCTTTACCTTTGTCTCTGGTATTACAGCAGAAATGTGCTTATTTCATTTTTAGCTTTGACTAGTACAATACGAAGAGTATATATTGTTTATGTAGAAATCTTGTGTGTTAGCTGATTTTAATGAAAATTTCTATACAGAAATGTATTAATTATCACACTTCTCCAGTCCTTAGTAAGGGTGGTGTCTACTTTTAAGAGAGATAATCTGTTTATTTGCGTTGTTAGGAGTAACAGAAAGCGAGTTTGTAGAACTACAGTGGGATCCAAATTTGCTTTTCTGTCTCTGGGACAACATGAAAACAAGTAGTTTTTTGAAAAATTATTAGTCTTTCTTTTAATCTTCCTTAAGGATTTAGTTCATTCAGCTCCCTACCAGGTGCCTTCTCCAACTTGCTTTGTGGTTGCTAGTCACAACATGAAACTCAGGGGCTAGGTCACCTACTGTTTCTGTTCCCCAGCTGGGTGACTGAGGCTTTTGTGACAGTAGAGGAAGCGTTGAAAGTACATGGTACAGACACTTGCCCAGGCATAAGTTGGTATGGATGTTTCTGAAATTTTCTTTCTATGAACATTTTAAAATAAAACTTACTTGTATACTGCTATACTGAAGATGGAGAGATGATTCCTTCAGTACCATTTTTCACTATTTTTGGTAAAACTCAGAATAAACAATTTCTCAAATCTCCTCAATGCTTGCATTTCAGCAAATTCAGCGTGTATGAGGAAATCCAATGAAGCCACAGGAATCTTGGATATCTGTTCTTTTTTGGTTTTTTTAAGTATTTCATATTTATTGTTTGTGTTTCTGTTCTCAAATACGTATGAGTGGAATGGGAAGTCTTTTTATTTTTGTAAAGGATATTCATGTTGCAATTTCTTGTTCAGTGAACTATGTCGGTTTTGTAAACTTTTTTCTTTTTTCTCAATAGGGTAGCCCTTAGGAGGTGTCTGCACCCATAGTGAAATCTATCAGCTGACACAGATCAGACTGTAGAAGTAGGGTCAAGATAAAGGGAAAGACTTCTATAAGTGTTCCGATTTCAATAATTGAAAATCTGATGGTGTCTTTTGTTCATATTGCTTTAGGCCTTCCAGAGACAAGTGCATGAAAGTCTGACTCAGCTGGAACTGATCAATAAACAATATCGCCGCCTGGCCCGAGAGAACCGCACTGACTCTGACGGCAGCCTCAAGCAGATGGTCCATGAGGGGAACCAGAGATGGGACAACTTACAAAAGCGAGTCACCTCCATCCTGCGCAGGCTAAAAGTATTTTTCCAGTTTTAAGCCCTTCGGTTTTCACTCCTATACTTACAAATCAGGGATACTCCAAAAGCTTCCAGTTTAATGCATTTGCACGGTGTTTTTAAGGGAATTTCTATCTTTGGAAGAGGAAGGGAGCTTATCAGTTCAGTTTGTCCAAAGCATGAAGTCTGTAGGGAAATGCTTGGTGACCTCAAACACCACCTCCTTCATAGCAGATAACTTTCATAGGTCAGCTAATTGAAGCTGAAGGTGATGCTACTGAAAAGGGAACCTTAGAAGAGCATGTAGGAAATAAAAGAAGAATGTGTACTGAGTTTAGATTAGGTTTGAATGGCATGAAAGCCCTTTCTTCAGAGAACCACTATTGCTGGGGTTTTTTGGGTTGTTTGGCCATTTCATGCCACTCCATTTTTCACCCCACAGCATTTTATTGGCCAACGTGAGGAGTTTGAGACAGCACGTGATAGCATCCTGGTATGGCTAACAGAGATGGACCTGCAGCTGACCAACATTGAGCATTTCTCAGAATGTGATGTCCAAGCAAAGATAAAGCAACTTAAGGTAAAAAAATAATTGAATGGTAACAGGAGGAGGGGTGAGAGAAGTGATAAAAAGGTTCATGGTAGGAAAATAATTTAAGAAACTTGATGCAAAAAGGCAGCCTGATACAGTCCCTTACTTGCAGGAAACCTCAGAATTTGAGCTACGTCACATTTCAATACATACTTCTGTACCAGAGTGGAAGATCTTTGTACTGTGAAAAATTATCAAAGAAAAAAAAAAAGTTATAGTCTCCATTTCCAAATCAAAAGAGGAAGTGCCTATAAAAATTATTAATGTCAAGTCTCCATTATTGCTGACACCAAAGAATTATTACATTTGTCAATTTCTCATTATCTGGAGAAAAGAATATCAAATGTCGTGTTATCCAAATTCCAGCCTGTTAGCTTTAGCATCTGTGTTCATTCTAGACATTTGGTCATGGGCATGGCTTGTTTAGAGAAGAGCTTTCTTTCCAAATACAACAAGTGAGGAATGAGATGGTAAACCATGAAGTATCACTGTTTTTGGCTAGAAAGACTGTGGACTGCTAAATTTAGTTGCTCATTGTTGCTCATGACAGAGTATTTGGAACCATCCCTGTTTGTTACCCACACCATTCTTGCTGAAGCACTCTAAGACTTGCATCCTTAGTAACTTAGGTTGTTGTAATGTTGATTTTGTTGATAAAGTATGGGCTTTTCTTTTTTTTGCAGGCTTTCCAGCAAGAAATTTCACTAAACAACAACAAAATTGAGCAGATAATTATGCAGGGTGAGCAACTCATTGAGAAAAGTGAGCCTATTGATGCAGCTGTCATTGAAGAAGAACTAGACGAGCTGCGTCGTTACTGTCAAGAGGTCTTTGGACGTGTGGAACGCTACCACAAGAAACTCATCCGCCTTCCTGTGTGTATACTTACATACATACGTATTTGTTTGGTGTGTTGCTGTTTTACAAGTGTGAGAATGAGGAGAGAGAAAAATGTTGAAATGAACTCACATGAAACTTCTGTAACTTTCGAAAAATCCCATGGCTTAATTTTTTACAACCCTGACCATCTGCCTCCCTTTATTATATGCTATTTATGTCCTGTTCAGAGAGCAGACTCATTAGATCTGGAATTTTTGTAAATCATCATGAAGATCCATGCAAATTGAAGGTTTATAAAGCTTCATTAATGAGGGTAGCAGAGGGTACTGGTAATAAGAACATCTCCCTGCTCTGTCAGACAGTTTCATTGGCAGCTTGTTGAGTTCTGTTTTGTTCAAAAACAATGATAAGATGATTCTGTCCATCAGAAGAGACAGAAAGTTGTATCTGGAACTGAACACACAGCTGAATATGTGAGAGCAAAATGTTTTTTGGTAGCTTAAGTCCTACTGAAGGAAAGCAACAGAACTCAGAGTTTTCAAAATATGAAAGAACATAATGAGAGCAGTGAGCATGATAAAGGTCACTTACGCTTCCTAAGACTTGATTCCAGATTATCTGCATTGCTGTGGCATCAGTAAAAACTCTGGAGACATTTGCTTGATATGAGACTTTGAGCCTTAAGTAATTAAAATGAGCTGGCATTATGAACTTTCTTGTTGCTTTGTTTTTTGTAGTGCACCTTAAAATAACGAAGGGCAAGTACAAAATAATGGAAAATGGAAACCTTATCAGTGTGACTGTTGCCTAATGCTACTTTATTTCACTGACCCAGGCTGACCATACAGTGCCTCTGTACATTTCATTGATTGATTCTGTTTGCATTATGCTTCCAGCTGACAGATGACGAACACGACCTCTCTGACAGAGAGGTGGATCTGGATGAATCAGGAGATCTCTCTGACATACACTGGCATGACAAATCTGCGGACAGCGTTCTCTCCCCACACCCCTCTTCCAACCTTTCGCTGCCTCTTTCCCAACCGGTGAGAAGCGAGCGATCAGGGCGAGATACTCCTGCGAGCGTGGACTCCATTCCTCTGGAGTGGGATCATGACTATGACCTCAGCAGAGACCTGGAGACAGCTGTTTCACGGGCACTGCACTCTGAGGAAGAAGACGGAGGACAAGAGAAGGACTTTTATCTGAGAGGAGCAGCTGGTATAGCAGGTATGGTGGCAAATTGTGTGTCCTGTTTTGTCCTTGTAAAAAGAAGCAAATGTTACATATGTGATTGCTTGGCCAAGATGCTTATGGAAAAATATTTTAAATAGCCCCTTAAGCTTTTAAATAGCTTTCCCTAAGTGATTCCAGTGGCTTTCTGGCCTTAGACACAGCGCTGGAGATTGCTGGATGACACAGCCTTGGAAAATCGCAAAGGCATGTATGATATGACAGGGAATTGGCTGTGCCTCTGTGCCTGTGGCCTGCCAGGTGGGATATGTCATCTGTAACAGCAGTGCGTCATAAGTTATTCTGACTAGAAGAAACTATACTGGATATGGCAAGAAGTGCAGAACAAACTGATTAAGAAATGCTGGGAAGAGATCTGCAGACAAAATCATCAAGTGCTTAATTAAATCTTAACTCAGTCCCTACCTGGGCAAGACTCCAGCAACTGAGCGTTTAGCCTGAGGTGGGATCTTGGGTCTTGCTCTCCAGCAAAGCTGGAAATCCTTTCTAAGTGTGTGTGCTTTGTGTAATAAATCTTAATGAGTCAAAGTGCCCAAATGTAGCCAGTTTTTTGGGAAGGCTTACTGGTATATTATACTCTGATCTCGTGGCTGTCTTTTGCTTTCCAGATCATTGCTCTGAAAAGAGTCAGGCTTGCCTGGATATTAAGAGACTTTGTTACAGGCTCCCTGTGTTTCCGTCTTCATCTTTTTTCCTTCTCCAGAAAGGATGTTTGCTATTGGAACCATTTATATATTCCATCCCAGGAAAAGGACTCCTACTGTAAGGAGACAGCCATTGCTGAGCTGTCAATTTAGACTGTGCTTTTATTTTTTCAGATGTAGAGATCCCTGAAACTCTTGAGGCCTATGTAACACTCACAGAAAACGCACTCAAAAATACCTCTGGTAGGCATCAAAAAAGCTTAGCCAGATGCAAATACTACAGTGCGCAAGCATAACTTCTTTCTCTTCTCTTAGCATCTGCTATAGTTTTCACAACCTAAAAAATAAATATTTCTTATGTGGCAGCATTGGCATGTTGATGTAGAAGTATCCTGCTTTACTACTGCGCTTAAAGGTATTATTAGGTGCACGGATGAAACAATGATGTTTAAAGTATTGGTCCTCCCACCTCAGCTAACTAGACTAAACTGATCAGTAGGTTACTCTGGTCTTTATTTTCCAGAGTCCCTCAACAGAACTTAGTACTTTGCTATGTCTCTGAGAGAAGAGGAGTTTCTACAAGGATTAAGGCACAAAGAAAAGATATAGAGAAAAACCTAATTGTGCAGTTTTGCACTTAATTTTTTAGCACAACCACAGTTTGGATTATTACTTAGAAATAATCTTTTAGGTTAGTTGTTGTTTCATGTGATAACAATGCCAAGGTGAGGTACTGTAGTCCAGTGTTTTTATCTTAGTCTTTTAGATTGGAAGATGATTTTTTTCCAAGTTGCATTTTTACACAAGATTAAACCTTGTTGTTTCATTTGTTAGATGACTCTCGGAGGGATTAGATGCACTTACAAATACCTTCTGTCGTGATTTCACAGTTTTCCTCTTTTGAAATAATTACTTCATTGCAAATTTGAAATAGCAAACATTTAAAATCTCAGCATCCATGACACAGACCTCAGGTTCAGTGTCCATTTTTATTTTTTTCCCAAATTAGTGAAATAATATTATGATTGATTGAGAGTGTACAAAATAGCTGTACATATAGTAAAATGTATGTAGGTTTCTGACCTGTGAAAATTTTGAAAGGAGGAAGGGAAAAGCAATACTGAGCACTTTGTTTTGCCCATCTGGGGAGAGATGGTGTTTTGTGTGAAAAGATTAGCCATCCAAGAGGCTTCATTTTCTGTAATTAGGTGGACAGAAGGCTTCACTTCCCTATGCATGTTTTTAATTGTGTCTTTATGAATAAATTCAAACTGTCTTTGTAAACAGATGGAAATCAGGCACGGTGATGGAATATGGATAAGAGGTATCTCATGTGGTCCTCTAGGCTGCAGCCTGCTTCAGATTAGAATTGGCTGAGGCTAATTCATATCACGGAGCTCATCTGACCTCTGTAAGGAAAATACAAGTTAGTCCTGCTTCAAAAACGAGTTCCAAACGGCTTGGATGAATAATACTATCTTGCAGATATGTTAAGCATAATTTTTGTTAAACGCCTAATTGGAAAAATACTATACATTTTGCTGCTTAGTGTAGTTGTCTAAATCAGTTGTAGACTACTTGCTGTAGGCCTCGAAGATGTCCAGTCATCTATGGACCTTGAGAATATGATTATAACAGTGTCACTTAGCATTTGTAGATTGCTTTTAATCTTCAGAATTGTACATAAATAGGATCCTTTCATGTAGATCAAAATCCCACTATATTTTAGTGGAGAGAAGTAATACAAAGGGAAGTGAGGAGAAATCAAATTTTAGCTTGGATTTGAATCAGGAGTTTGAGATACAAGGTTTTATTTGAGAGTGTTTGTGAAGGGAGCAAGGCATTCTCCAAATCAGTGACACTGGAGCATGCTTTGACAAGAACTTTCCCCTTTGGAGAGGTGAGGAATTCTCTAAGGGAAAAAAGTCACTTCAGAATAGTTTGCAAGCCTGCTTTAAACTGTGGACTCTTTGATAGTATGCTTTTGGCAAGCATGTTCACTGGTATAGTCATCTGTCCTCTGAAGTTTGCTAACACCCTCTAATGTAACTACTTATCAGTTCGCTTTGACTTTGTACCACTCACACTGCTGCGGTCACACTTCTCCTTTACTCTCTAATCTAGATAGTATTCCCGATATTTATTCTACCTGGGCAAAAGATAATAAAACTACGTTGTGAAAATTTGGGTGACAGTCACTTTTTTGGTTTTGGTACAGGAGAACCTGGTGCCCTGGAAGCACATATCCAACAGCTGGACAAGGCCTTAGACACCAGTCGTTTCCGAATACAGCAAACTGAAAACATCATCCGCAGCAAAACACCTACAGGACCAGAGCTGGATTCCAGTTACAAAGGATATGTGCGTGTATTTTGGAGCACAAGTCGAATAAGCTCTCCAAGCTTAGACTTGCTATGGAAAGAAATGCAGCTGTTTCAGCAGAGCAATTAGATATTACTGCTTCTCAGACTTACTCATATGCCTGATACTCTTAATTGCATGCTATTGTTGTTTATGTTATTAGTGTGTTTACAATAGCATAAGATTACAGGAACATGACTGCAAGGAATTTATTTTCCTATTACATTTTTTCGGATGTCCAAAAGTGCTTTTTCACGTGTGTTTTTATCCATCTAATAATGATATCCTTGTTTAAAATTGCTCTGCTTTTAAAAGCAGGTTTTGTAGCTTCATGCACAGTATTCATCTTACTGAGGAATTATAAACATGCATCATGTAAGCAAGGTTGCATATATGGAATCTGTGATTAAAAAGCTTTCTCAGAGGTTTTCTGGAAGAAAAATCTCTATCTAAATCATTCAATTAATTTTATTATTAACAGAATTTAAAGATTAGCTGCTTGGACACATAGTAATATTTCCACGCTCACATTTATTTTCTTTATCATATGTTCTAGTGTCTTTGCCATAGTGTCTTAATGTTTAGAACAGGTGGCACCTAAAGTCATCCAGCTCTATTTGGCACAAGTTCTTTCTGTTTAGTCTGAACTTATGCTGTAAGCTTTTATTGTCTCCATATAGATTTCTTTGATAGTATCAGGACAGATTGTTAAAGTAATATATTTTTATCTTTGCACTTAGGCCTACTTTCGGAAGATTTTGGAAGTTGCATTGTAATTTGAATTTTCCATGCAATTGATCTTGTACAGTGCATATTGAGATGGGATTTTTTGTTTGTTAACACAGATGAAGCTACTAGGTGAGTGCAGTGGAAGCATAGAGTCAGTAAAAAGGCTTGCATATAAACTGAAGGAGGAAGAAGAAAAGTTATCTGGATTTATTAACCTCAACAGTACTGAAACACAAACAGCTGGTAAGTAACATTCAGTTCTTTGACGGAAAACAATTATGAAAATTAGCAAACATGCAAAGTTTTTCTGAATAAACACTTGGTATTATTTATTGACATATGTATGTACATGACTGTCTGTACCGTGTTCTGTTTAACACCTTTTAATAGGTATAGTAAGGAATAGTAAGTATTCCTTGTATATCCCCTATAAAGGGATTAGATATACAAGTGCATTTTAAAAACCCCCTCATATCATGAGACATAACCCTAAGCCTTTCGGAAGGTCCCTGTGGATGCAATGCATTTTTGCTGAATGTTTTCTAATGTGAAAATGTTGCTTATATTGCTGTACAAAACATGTAAGTCAGCTGGATTCAACTGGTGCGGTTCTATGTGTGGCTAATGGTTTTTTTTGCTTTTGTTGAATTTGGTGTTTATCGTTCCAGGTGTAATTGACCGCTGGGAGTTAATCCAGGCTCAAGCTCTAAGCAAGGAGCTGAGGATGAAGCAGAACCTTCAGCAATGGCAGCAGTTTAACTCGGACCTTAATAGCATTTGGGTTTGGTTGGGAGAAACTGAGGAGGAGCTGGAGAAGCTCCGCCGCCTTGATCTCAGCACTGACATACAAACTATTGAGCTCAGAATTAAAAAACTGAAAGTGAGTTTTATTTCTCTTTTTCCTGAGTTACCTTGTAAACAGACCTGAGTAAAACAGGGATGTTGAAGAGGTTACCAATAGTTGCAGCTGGTTTGCTCCATTTTGCACATAGCAGGCTACTCCTGATAACTGAAGTAACTGGGAAAGTGATTTTATGAATCATCTTTTGACAGAAAAATGTGCTACTGACTTTTACTATATAATCCAAATTAATTTTTGAAATAGTAATTCTATGGCAATTTTGTAATTCCAGGATGTACAGGTAATTCCTGATGTCAGTTAAGCTGATCAAAGCCGGTGGAGGGGGTTAAAGTCAAGTTGAATCAATTCTCTTCTAGTCAAACTGGTAACAAAATAGCTGCTTTAAAAGAAATGCCTCACTGGGACATGTTAATTTGTGTGGAGGAAGGAAAGAGTGCCCAAAGGAGTTGTGGCCTATCCACTGGTGTCACCAGTACAACACAGGAAAAATTTGCTGTCACTTTGCAATATTGCAGTTTCTTCTGTCATCTCAGATGCATCAGGATCTGAATGCGGCCTTTGTGATCTCTCCTGGGTATTGTACAGCTGTAAAGATCTGCAATTGTGATGGTGCACAACTTCACATGCAGTTATAAGCATCTTACAAGCTTGGGCACAACAATGTGGGAGCCAATGTCAAAATGCACTGTGCTCCACGCTAGGAATGAGGTGGACAGATAGTAAAGACTGTTTCCGGCAGTGATCCATCTAAAGCATATTAATGCTGATCTTCACTGGAATCCAAATATAGCTGCCATGAGCACTACAAAGGTCACTGTGACATGGGTCTTTTAAGTAAATGCTGTAAAGTAGGTGGAAAAGGGGGCATTTCATAAGAATCCTGTTATCTCACCCACTCTTGGAAAGCCCATTAGTCCCTCCAAACCAGAAGAGGAGGGGTTTCTTTTGTGGCTTCCAATGTAAACAAATCAGAGGTTTTATACACGTCCTGCTTCTACAAATTGGAGTAAGTTGTTTATACTATTTGTATGTTTTCTTTTCCCTCAGTAAAAGCTTTTATTTTAAAATACTGTTGACAGCAGTTTCCACTTGAAATTGAAATGTTGGTTCTTATGTTTATCAGCAAAACTGAGAAGTGAGAGAAAAGTTTTATTGTGAGTCAAAGTACAATTGTCCTACATCTCTTTAAATTTTGTTGGGCCTGCTCTGTCTTTAAAATACTTGAAACATGAGCCAGATCTTTAAAATTCAACTATGACTTCAGGCTTTTAAGACTTTACAAGTTTAATCGGCTTGTTCTAGTTGATGCTTACAGTAAAATTTTAGGAGATGTTAAAGAGTGGACATTTGCAGAGTCACAGAGTGAGCATAGAAATCTCATATCCAGAGCAAAGAGACTTTTACAGTAAGGTACCATTCTGCAGTTGCTGATGACAAATCATTGCATTCTCATGATGCCTTCTCTACTTGATTCTTCTAAAAGTTGCATGTTTTACCAATTTCCATCCTTTCTTTCCCTGTCCCACTTTGTCTTATCATCAAGGAGCTGCAAAAGGCAATTGATAACCGCAAAGCGATCATCTTATCCATCAATCTGTGCAGCTCAGAGTTCACTCAGTCTGACAGTGAAGACAGCAAGAAGCTTCAAGAGCGCCTCTCTCAGATGAATGTGCGCTGGGACCACGTATGCAGTATGATCGAAGAGTGGCGCTGCACATTGCAGGATGCATTAATGCAGTGCCAGGTCTGTATTGTGCTTTTTAAAAATTGTCAGCATCCCACATATCAAAAATATAAACCATGTCATTATCTGGTGTGCTTATTATCCAGTCTGAAACTTGCCCATGCAAACCAAAATACAGCTTTGGCATGTGTTTTCTGAAAGATACACCTGCATTACCTGGGGTGTGTATTTCCAGCCCAAGATTTTCTAAATTTGTCATCTCTGGAATAGCATTCTAATGTTCTGTTCTGCACTTCCTTTTAAGTTATGCTATTTAGCCAGTAGGACCTATCATAGGATAAATTAAAAACCTGAATTTGACTGGAATTTTCTTCTACACTATTAAATTCATCACTCATCACTTGCAGGATTTCCATGAAATGAGCCACGGTTTGCTGCTTTGGTTAGAGAATATTGACAGAAGAAAAAATGAGATTGTGCCCATTAATCCAAACCTGGACTCAGACACACTGCAGGATCATCGCAGACTTTTAATGGTAGGGTTATAATCATCACTTTCTCTCCCAAAACGCATCATCAGAAAAACACCTAATCAAATTTCTCTTGAGGGTTAGCATTGTGCATTGCATGCTAACGCGAAACTGTGTGACCAATGTCAGAAACTAACTGTACTGTGTTGGGGAGCACTACTCACTTTTATTAGTGGCATAACTCATGATTTAAAATCTCAGGCAACTGCTAGACTGCTGTCTATCTTCCTGTTGTTTTATTGTGTTTTGATAGGTCTGTCCTCAGTGGGAAATTGCCTCAAATACTGGGAATATTAAACAGTCATAGAATGAAGTACAAGCTATTACTCGAATTTTAAGTGAAAAATTAGCAATTCTGATTACAGCTTCTCAAGATCAGGGATTTTATTGCTTCTTTTTTTGTTTCCATTTCATTAATTTCAAATGTCCAGTTTTATGAGTTCTAGCTTTTTTCCTTTTTTGTTTGTTTGGGTTTGTTTTTTTTTTTTTTAACTTCAATTAAAAAAATCTGGTGCTTGCCTTGGCAACAGCAAATCAGACGTGAACTCCTGGATTCTCAGCTGAAGGTGGCATCACTGCAAGACATGTCCTACCAATTGCTAGTCAATGCTGAAGGCAAGGACTGCCTTGAAGCCAAAGAGAAGGTGCATGTCATTGGAAATAGACTAAAGCTTCTCTTGAAAGAGGTCACACGTCATATCAAAGAGCTAGAGAAAATTTTAGACATTTCAAGCAGTCAACTGGTAAGTGATGTCTTCTTATTCCTTGCTGCGTTTTGGGAAGACATTTCCAACTGTTTTGATTGTCTTTCTCCGATCAGTGCTGTTGGCTACATTATTTCTGTTGCTTGCAATACTTACCAAGATGATACACATATAATCTTGAATATCATAAAGTAATCTTATACTTCATAATGTAAATATTTCTTTTGTGATATGATGGGGTGTTTTGAATCCTGTGACGTTTTGCTATTTGTTATAGGAATAAGTGTTGAACATCTTAATTTGTTTATCCTGCCATTACTGATTCAGTCAACTGGAAAGTATATGAGATAATTATTCTGTTGGCAGTATTGAAAATTATACTATGTCAGTTGTCACTGGAAAGGAAGATAACACTCGCTCTGTTGAAGGAAAAAAAAAAAGCATAAGATGAATTCTGTAGAAGGCTAAGAGATCTCATAGTGCCTTTTGAGCTTTGAGCTATACTACAAATCTTTTCAAATTATCTTATATCTCAGGGTATTTGAGAGGGAGTTGTGCATACATCTTCACTAACAGTGGCAGGTATAAAGAAAAGACTTCAAGATTCTCCTTTAGTTAACTCTTTTAAAAGTACTGGATTAGCCAAGTACATCAGGCATGAGAACTCAGCTCTTCACTCCTTCAGTGAATTTCTGCCTGTTTAAGTAAAAACTTGGTGGTATCAACCTCTTCTTGTAATTAAAGGCCAACAAAGAGCAACTGGTTTTTCCCCTATATTGACTTTGGCGAAAAATGTGTCACCTAAAGCACTTAAGTTTTAACTACCTGTTTGCTTTTCTTTTCCTTCAAGGCTAACAGAGAAAATCCGTAATGCCTTAGACTTTTAAAATTTGGTAGCTAAATTTAACTGCTGTATTTGATTTGCTTTGGAAATAAGTCTTCTGGGATTTCATTCAGGGTTTTTTTTTTTAGTTTGCTTACTTGAACAGCTAGTTGCTGTATTTCTGAGCTGCATTCCTTCTGAACTTTAGGAATTGTCCTCATGGTCCTCTGCTGAAGAATTAGACACATCGGGCTCAGTGAGTCCTGTATCTGGAAGAAGCACTCCAAGCAGACAGAGAACGGTAATTTCATGTCATATACTTTCTTCCACTTCCTGAGTGGGAGTTGTAGATCTCTGCAGTTGCTCTAGCCAGCTGGAAGGCCCCCCTTCTCACTTGATAGGAAAGGAAATGGCATAAACCAAGAACAACACACAGCTGCTTTCCCCAACCCTGCTGCATATCCCATCCTGCATGAAATCAGAATTGGTAAATACTATCTAAAACCAGGGCTGTCAGTGTGGTTGGTTTACCATGGTATGGCATGTCGTGTCTCTTGTATTTTGCTCTAGTGATGGCAGCACCCCAAAGTCTGGTCTTGTCTGGTATAATCAGTCCTCCATTTCTGTTTGACCTTCTCTTCAGAGCTGCTTCATCGAGAATCTCAATAAGGTTTTTTTTGTCATTTCTGATGAAGGTTGCAGATGGCCTCATTGAGACTTTGGATGAATGGCTAAGTAGAGGTGAAGGGCATGAAACATTACTCAAAACAGCTAGTTACACAGGACCTAATCAATGGCTACGATGGCAACCCTGGAGTTGTCCATTTACATCGCTGGCACAAAATTCAAGAAATATAGCAATACATGCCTAGTACTTAACACTTCCATACTCTGAGCCCAAAATGGAACTGCAATTATTTTGCCTTTTTCTGCAATTCTATTGGTTGATTACTTTGCTTTTTTTCCTTAGTTCTTAAAACAATCAGGTTGATTTGTTTGTTTGTTTGTTTTTTTCCCATTTGCACTTTTTGTAAAGGCACTGAGTTCTGTCTTGATAAATTTAATGGCTCTTGAAATGGTTTTGTGTTTTTTTTTTTTTTTTATTATTTTTACATTCACTAGTTTCCTTTTATATGCTAGTATAAGAATGTAAAGGAATACTGGCTTTTCAAAAGGAGAAAGAATATAAACAACATTTTCTTTCAGAGGTCAAGGCTTGTGTCTTTTAAATTTAAACTTAAATAACTAAGAAAAGCTCTGATATCACAGATGTAACTGGAGGATGCCTGACCATTACAGGAAATGGAGGAGTATTTTACCATAAAATCTTTGTCTAAAGAGTATGTAGAGAATTATACTAGATTTCATCTTAACGTTTTAATAAGTATTTGTCTATCTCTACTTTGTTGATGTTTATGTATGTGACTACTTTTTTTTTCATTTTGCCCATAATGTATAGCTAAGTTGTGTGATTCCTTGGGGTCTGGATTTCAAACTTCTGTTTTTTGCACCCATAATTTTGGAGACTGAAGTGATGTTGCTTAGAATTTCAATGCCAAATATACTGATGCTAAGTAAATAAAAACTAATACCAAAAATACAATCAGAATTATAATCATCTAACTGCATTAAATACGCCAGCAAATAGTTGTGAGTGCAGGAATGCACCTACAGTTATTTGGTCTTCAAAATTGTGGAGGAGTTAGGGGTGGAGAAGAGGCCAGACTCATCAAAGGAGGCCCTTGGACCTTTTTTCCTTGATAATATAATTTTTGCATTTTGAAATAGCTATATTTGCCCATATTGAACCCAATAATTTTTTTCTATTTCATATTACAAATTATGTGAGCTAAGTTTCTTGTGATTTTTTTAAAATCCAGTTAAATACTGTTCATAAATGTAATGACTAAACTGTTATTTTTGAGTTCACTGCGTACGTTCCAATCATTTCCATACTCAACTAGGTACAAAGAAAAGCCAGTTTCCTTGGTTCATGGGTATTGATCACTTCATTTGATTTTAATTAATTTTTTTTTTGTTTGTTTCCTTTGCTGCACTTTTAATTTAGTTTCATTAGTAGCTTGTCTTTATTTGCCTGGACTGAACATTCTTCTTTCTTTACCCCCTGTTCATTGCAAACAGCCACGGGGCAAATGTAGTCTCTCACAGCCTGGACCCTCTGTCAGCAGTCCACATAGCAGGTACCTTATTCTCCTGGTTTCTGCACTCTGTTCTAGAACCTGAAGAGGATGATGGAAATTGGCCGTGATTCCTCTCTGTCTGCACCAGCTCTATCAGGTGGCCAGGATATAAACAAGTGGAAACGTCCCTTTTGTTAGTAGTTTGGTGAAAGGGGCTGTCAATTACCTCAAATTCTTTGTGAAACAGAAATACTGGCTAATCCTTGAACATCTACAACTTTTGCTTCCCAGGAATGCCGTGAAATCAACGTTTATTTTTCATGTGCTCGGTCAGGGTGAGCGTGTGTTCACACTCATGATATTTAATCGTTATTTTATTTTGGCATGATTTAACAGAAATGCCAGTAGGTTCATGGCAAACACTTTTTATCATCCTCTTTACCTCTAGATATTAAATTAAGGCAGGTAATAGGCCAATACCATATTCTAGAATTCACAAAACCCACAGATCTGGATAAGACATACTAACATATTTTCCTTCCTTTCTATTTTTTTTCCTCTGAAGTGTTTTGTTCAGTTTGTGGGTTTTAATACTTAAGACTCAAAATTGAAAGTCAGAATTTGAGGATTTAGAGATTTGGAGTCACTTTCTCTCCCCTCATAAGACGACTGCAATACACCGTGCTACCATTGCCATGACTCCCGCCGAGTGCTCGCATCCATGTATTGCTCTGGGAGCAGCACTGCCCCATCTCTGTCTGACCGGTAGAGCGCAGGCTTGCAGCTACAGCTTTTGGCTTTCCACCTTGTCTCCAGCAACCTGTCATCTCTGCAGCTAACAGCGCTTCTGCGTTCTTTGTTGTTGTCAGTGTGATGTGTGTCCCTTCACTCTTTCACTGATCAGTTCACTAGCCTCTGGAGTTACAAACTTTAAACAAATGAGGAAGTGTTTTGCTATTTCAGCATCTTACGCGTTCCGACACTTACACTAATCAGAAACTATGACAAAAATATATTTGTTTGTCTTATTAAGTACTAAATTTCATTTATTCTCTATATATCGAAAATGAACTAATTCATTTTTAAAATAACTCCTGTTAAATTGAAAGATTTGATGTTGGAAAGAAAGCAACACGATTTAATGCAGTGATTAAGCAATAACCAAGTAGACAAAAAAAAATACATCAGGAGTATTATTTTTTTAATGAGCAAAATCAAGGCTTTGTTCAGGCAGATTATTCTCAAATATAAATGAAGTATAGGGTAAAACTTCTTAGCATGTAGATATTTACATAAACACTTCAAAAAAAAAAAGTTTGCTCTATATATGTAGTTAGTGAGTAAAGTGGCATAGTTGCAAAACCGCATAGCATAGCAGATAAAACAGGTAGAGTGTCTTTCACTACTTCCACTGGCACTGAGAAGCTGCCTTATTTTTAGGAATTTATTTTTTTCTTTGAAACATAAGGAAAGCACATAGAAAATAGGTGACATGTACAGTCTATCTTTCTGTCTGATGGAGAAAGAGAATTATTTTTTCCAACTCCAGTCTGCTATGAAGCTTGGCATTTTGTTTCTCATAGGGAGTGGGAAAAGGGAGGAGTGGGGCTTTACTCTGCAGCCATTAACAGCTGGGAGGAACAGAGGACGTCTTCAGCAGATCAGCATGCTTGCGCTAGCAACCTTGTACTCAAGAAACACATTGTGTGCGCTCTTCCGCTCTCCTCTATAGTCAGACCACTTCTGCCAACCTTTTGAAAAGGTTTCTGG
>WHYT01017196.1:199459-210160 GCA_009806455.1 Tetrax tetrax | reverse complement strand
TACACTAATCAGAAACTATGACAAAAATATATTTGTTTGTCTTATTAAGTACTAAATTTCATTTATTCTCTATATATCGAAAATGAACTAATTCATTTTTAAAATAACTCCTGTTAAATTGAAAGATTTGATGTTGGAAAGAAAGCAACACGATTTAATACAGTGATGAAGCAATAACCAAGTAAACAAAAAAAATACATCAGGAGTATTATTTTTTTAATGAGCAAAATCAAGGCTTTGTTCAGGCAGATTATTCTCAAATATAAATGAAGTATAGAGTAAAACTTCTTAGCGTGTAGATATTTACATAAACACCTCAAAAAAAAAAGTTTGCTCTATATATGTAGTTAGTGAGTAAAGTGGCATAGTTGCAAAACCACATAGCATAGCAGATAAAACAGGTAGAGTGTCTTTCACTACTTCCACTGGCACTGAGAAGCTGCTTTATTTTTTTTCTTTGAAACATAAGGAAAGCACATAGAAAATAGGTGACATGTATCTTTCTGTCTGATGGAGAAAGAGAATTATTTTTTCCAACTCCAGTCTGCTATGAAGCTTGGCATTTTGTTTCTCATAGGGAGTGGGAAAAGGGAGGAGTGGGGCTTTACTCTGCAGCCATTAACAGCTGGGAGGAACAGAGGACGTCTTCAGCAGATCAGCATGCTTGCGCTAGCAACCTTGTACTCAAGAAACACATTGTGTGCGCTCTTCCGCTCTCCTCTATAGTCAGACCACTTCTGCCAACCTTTTGAAAAGGTTTCTGGTTGTAGGTGTGAGCAGCAGGCTCAAAGAGCAGCTAGCAGTGCTTTGCAGCTTTGAGATCAACCTCTATTCTAGCAGTGGCATTGGTGCGGCACCTTTCAGATCAAGTCTTTCCAGCACTGTTTATTAACACATCTTGTAGCAGTACAACACAATGTTCAATTTGTCATTCAGACAAGCATGGAATACGAATGAGTCACTGCTGAATAGGAAACTTAATCAAATGCGCAAGCCAGACAGGTTGTGGTTGATGTATAATGTGGTTTTAACTGATAAAGCAGTACAAGCTGTCACTGTGTTCTTTAATATTTTGACATGCCTCTGATCAGAGTACTTTGTGTTTGATCTTGCACTGGATCAGCAAACCCTGTTCGAGTTTAGTATACAGGAGAACTGAAGTCAATTTTAAAAAGGGAGGTTGTGAAGGAAAGTTCATTTAAAAATTAGAAGGGCGACGTTTTGTGTGTAACGTGTGATATCACTTTGCCTTCCCCATTATCACAGCAAAAAGACAAGAATACACAGCGTGATGCTAAGCAAGGTACAAGCTTAAACTAGACATTACATTGTAAATTTAACTAAAGGCTCTTTCAAGAGGTATTAGTAATGGTGTGCTAAGTAGGAAAAGCAAATTAAGAAGCAGCTCCTCGTTGTTTCTCAGTTTAATAGAGCTGTCATAAATGCATACCTGGATCTATGCCTGTGAATTTTTTTTTTAAGCTAATAAAATGTTAAAGAGGTTAAAATAGTGGTTCAACTTGCTCAAGGGTATTTACATTGTCTCTCTTGAGCAGCTCTATTCAAGTCTTGGTGCCACAGTGCCAACCTCCAAGTGCTCTCCCCAAGCCTTCCCAAATGACTAGTGGATCTTTAAAGGTCGCTTGCTATTTGTTCCTAGAACAGACCAGGCCATAGCACACTCTGTGCCTGTGGCCACAAAATGTCAGTCATTACACACAGTAGCTCAAACATGAGGTTTGGCCTTGGCTTGCCATAGTTCTTCTCCCAGTTATCTCCCACACTCTCACTTAGAGCTTGTTACTTAAACTTCATATTTATCTACCTTTAAAATGGACACATTCATCTTCTCCGCAGGGTAGGTCAAATCTGAGGTTGGGGTGACGTAATGCTGAGAGCTAGGGAGAGAATTGAAGTCAGAATACAGCCAAACAAGGTCACTCTCTAGGAGTGTGTCCTCTTAGGACACCAAGAGGAGTCATTGCCTGCTCTTGTGGGCAGAGCATCATACCTTCTCCTTTATAACTCTAGCAACCTCCATCTTAAAAAAATTAGAATCAGTGGGAACAAAAAGTCTTATTAGAAGATCGTTACCAAATGTAATTTATCTGATTATTTGGAATAATAATTTCCAAGAATTTCCACCTTGAAGAAATCCATGGTTAGATGTAGTAATTTGGGTTTATGCCAACATTATCCCTTCCTTTATTTTAACAACTGTTCACCCTTCTTTCTGTCTATTCTGCACTATTTTATAGAGGGTAGTTTTAGTATCTCTCAGATTTTATACTGGTGACCTCAGCTCTTTGTTTCCTTCGCAGGAGAAATACTACTTCTTTTAAACTCCTTTAAGCTTGTGTAAGTTTAAATTGATCTTTCAGAAGTATGTTAACTGAAATGATATAAAATTCTCCAAGTGAGATCTCACTAGTGCCTTACAGATCATTAAAACAACCCCTTTTCTCTTCTGGAAATCTTGAACTGAAATACATTTAAACATTTCTTTTGTCCTTTTTCACAGCTATTCACAAGTCACAGTATCGGTTTGTGGCTATCATGTGTCAAACAGCTCTAGATTCTCTTCGTTATCTTCAGAGTGTGAACTTCCAGATTTACAGCAGAAGTTTTTATTGCTACCTTACATGCTATAATCTTAAACTTCATGAGCTACTTCTTAAACCTGTTGAATTTACCCACTTTTTTTTCTGCACAAGAAGCCAGTCCTATTTGGTATTTGCAAAGAGTTCCAACTTCTGTCATCATACAGATGAAATTTGCTGTTCTTATATGTTGTGCCGTAGTCTTTTCATAAAGATATTAAATCAAGACTCATCCTTGATTAACTCGAGTAATAACATCCTACTAGCACAGCAGTGCCTCTTTCAATGTAAGCCTGTTGTCTGCATTCCATTAGGCACTTCCCCATTAAATTCACTTTATTTATTCCTATCAGCTTTGCTTGAATGATGAATTCTTCTATTACAATCTTTCGGATGTTTAGTGGAATACAGGTAGATTACTTCAATCATATTTTCCTTGAGAAGAAAAAAAAAAAAAATCAGTCATCTTGAAAGGCACTCATCTGAGCTGAAATTAAAGTTCACTTTGCCCATTCGATCTATAGCCTGGTAAATTAGCCTCTCCTCTCTTCCAATTTCAGTGACAGTACAAACTTCCCAAGTAAGGGTAACTATTGCTTGCACTTTTTAGATTAATTTATGAGATTTCTTGACGTGAAGAAGCTTACTGTTGGCTGGGTCTGCAGCTATTATCTACTTTTAGTAGGAATTGTGTATGGAGTGAGTAGCAGATGGCCCTACTTGCTTCCCTCCTGAAACCAGGGCTGGTGTGACAAACGGTGGAGCAGTCAGAAGAGACAGCTAAAGATGCAAGCTCAAGAAAAAGAAATTACGTTTTTCTCCAAAGTGGCATACAGGCTTTCCCTTTTCCTGCTGGAGTAAATAGGAGTTCTGTCCCTTATGAACACAGAGCCTTTTTTGTGAACGAGGTATATTTTTAACCTTCTCTCCTTACCAAATCCATTAAACACTCCAAGCTGAGCCGTTCCATTTTTCAGCCAATTATATAGATTAGAGGCATACCTGCAATAAACACAGGCAGTGCAACACTTGAACTTTTTAGAACTCACCCTCTGAAGATGTTTTCGTAATGTTTTGTTATTTGCTTGTTTGTTTCCATGCAGTGCTAGAAACTATTCAACACCCTACTTCACTGCAGAAAAAGTGTTTTGAAAAACTTTGCCATGAAGTGTTTTAATTTTTGAAAGAAAGTTTATGTTCTTTGTTGAGATCAGACATGGAGCTTACACATACAACTTTTGGGGGGTTTTTTTGTTGTTTTTTTTTTATAAAACACAAAGCAAAAAGTGCTGGATTGTGCTAGTAAAGCCATAAGAAAAGGTGCTAAGTTTGCCTGCTCCCTTTTGATTCCACTCTTTGGAAATTCCCCTTCTGACACCCTGTGTTGTCCCAGAGTAACTCTGAGTCAATGAAGAAGATTCAGACTTCACTCATTATCAAACAGCAGTTACCAGCTGCAGAAATGCGGCATTTTTTGATTGGGATTAACAACAGTTGTACAATGAGAGCCTTGTGAATAGGTTAGACTGTGCAATCGAATGCTTGGAAGGTAATTAAGCACTGCTTGTTCCCTTTGTTCCTACAGTCCATTAACTTTGTCTTGGCATTGTCGGACAGTAGAAGTCCTGATCTAATTGAACTTTAATATGGAATGCTCTGATGCTGTTAAATGTGCCATATCTTTTCAATATGTTCTTTATAATATGTGATCTTGCTTTCCATCTGGGCTACAATAACGTGGATTCAAGCAACATGCAATCTGATGTTTTGATCATCACTTCTTCCTGGGATATTTAGGTCAAGTTAATCATTTAGCATACCTGAGTGTTTATGTATCTGTTGGTCATTTAAACTTTACCAAATCTGTCTGACTTTCTTGAAGTCTTTGTAGTGGGATGATACACATATATGAACAAGACAATAAAAATAATCTCAAGCATAGAAAGAATTATTTTCTGAACATGTGGGAAGGGGACTCTTGCCAAGCCTGGCATAGTTTTGAAGATGATGTTTTGGTTTTTGCATGCTTTCTCACACAGATTCAGATTTATCTGGGAGACAGGATCAAAAGGACAAGGGGAAGGAGCCTTCAAGCTAAGACTAAATCCATCCTTATGATTATTTTTATCACTCAAACCCTAGCAAACCATAGATTTTTGGGGCTTCATAGTCATAGCAGCCACATAGATGTTTTATAGCAACATGCCTAGACAAAATTCATGACCTGGTGTCTTAATGGAAGAGTTCTTGAAGCAAATTATTCAAAGGCTCTAAGTTCTTTCATTTTTAGCTAGTGCTAAAATACAATACTTTCCCATGCCATTTAGTTAGCACACTGACACCATCACTTCCATAATCACTCTTCTCGGTCATCCACTTACCTCAAAACCTGTCATCCATATATTAGAGCTCTGATAGTTTCAGTCAGAAAGGAAAATGTGAAATCTGTGCCTTTATCCTTCATTAAAAAATAGATTGGATTTTTGTGCTTCCTGTGAAGTGTCCCTTTGGAAACATTTGCATTAGGTCTCTCCTCTCCCATAGACATGTGATAGATAAGGGCCATTTCATGTCAGATCCATAGACACAAGGGAGGAAAACCACTCAGAAAGAAGGTGATGGTGCAAAGTCAGTTGAGCAGATAGATTTTAGCTGCTGATTCAGTGCAAGATCCAAAATACAGTGTGCTTTGTAGAAAATGAATCCCCGTTGCCTGCATATTGGTGTATCAATTTATTGAAGATTGATGTAACTTAATGCGTTATCCTCTCGCGGATACAATATACAGAAATGAATGTAGAAACTTCTGCAAACCCATGTAACTGCCATTTTAAATGAGGAAGCTTCCTTTTTAGACAGTGTGCATGGAACACATGTGACAGGTACGGCCCACCTTTCATTTCCCCCTTCTCTAGAGCACAGTGCTTTAAGTGGAGAGTCTTCCCCATAATTGCTGAAGGGGCTGTGGGGTCACAAAGCCCATTCTGTTGTGATCATTTGGTGTTTTCCTACCCAGTCTAGAAATATGGTCCTTAAGAGAGTTGGGGAAATAATATGTTCAGTGAAAAATACCTCTGCAATTGTCAGGCAAAGTCTGTACGAAATGTAAAGCAGCGTTTAGGAAGGGCTGAGTGCTTGAGGGCAACCTCTGCTGCAGTAATGTTTTAGTGCATTCACCTGTCCATCCTCTTTTCTCAGGTCCACAAGAGGTGGCTCAGGTTCCTCCCCTTCTGAGGCTGGGCCAGCGTGGCGGCGCCAGTCCTTCTTCCTCAGAGTCCTCAGAGCTGCTCTGCCACTTCAGCTCCTCTTGCTGCTCCTGATCGGGCTGGCTTGCCTGGTGCCAATGACCGAGGAGGACTACAGCTGTACTATGGCCAACAACTTTGCCCGCTCTTTCCACCCCATGCTAAAATACATTAATGGTCCACCTCCGTTATGAAGACGACCCATGAGACCTTGCTGGAGTGCTAGCTGGGAGGCAGGATGGTTTTAGAGGGTGAAAGCTTGACCTGCCTGCTGTAGCCACCGCTGTGTCCGTATCATTCTGTGCTGGCACTCAGCTAATAACGCATCAGTAGATCAGTAAGAAACTGCATCAGTATTACCCGAGTAGCATCATCTCAGTACTCGCATCCTGGGTACTGAGGAGGATGTGAGGTGTGTGAAGGAAATGTCCTTCTGTCCAGCAGTCTGGATCTTTTAGCCACTTTATATCCAGGTCATTGCCCTGTACTATGCATAGCCAAGGACTTGATACTGTAGATCCTTTCCTGTGTGCTATTCTAAACCGTTAGCCGTTAGCCAGTCTTTCTTAAATACCCTCTCAGTATCTACAGTATACAAAATAACCAATTCTAAAGAAATTTTAGAGCATTTGTAACATACTGTTTTCAAGGATCTTGTATGGCAGTGTATTATTCCCTGTGGTTTCTGTTTCGGGCATGGCGTTCTAACTTTTGCTTTGGATGCACAAGGTGTAAATCTGAGAAGCACTTTTTTAAGGTTTAAAAAAATGGATGTAATAACTAAGATCGTAGAAGGCTTTATGAGGAAAAATGTTGAATGTTAAGTTGAAAAACAAAGGACATATTTATGTATGTACAGTTTGCTAAGCCAAGTTTTGTTTGTATTGATTTCTTGCATTTATTATAGATACCATAAAATATTTTGTCTACGTGCTTTTTAATGACAACTATGGAAACCTCTAAGTTTAGAATGAGTTATGTATGGTATAAAAAAAAAATTAGAAGATGTACATATGCTGCACTTCTAAAAAGAATTAAAAAATGCTGTAACAAATTAACGGCATCAGGTATATGTTTGAATGAGAAGACCTGGAATACTTGGCAAATGGTAAAATACATGGGAAAGTGTCATGTTAGAAGTTGTGCTAATATTGAAAGCTGTCCTTATTTTGAATTAATGATTGGTCATTTTAGGTTTTTTTTTCCTTGAGCTGCTTCTTGAAGTTCACTCTCACCCATGTGGTGTTTCTCTGGGTGTGCATGTGTGCACGTGTATGTGTTTATGTGTGCTCTCATGTGCAATCTTTGGCAATTGAGGTTGTACCAGTCCACCCTGAAGCAGATTTTTTTCTGTGGGTGTACTGGAAACTTCTTAATACACCTTAATAGTTCTTAATTCTCTGTATCTTAATACACCAAGATAGATGTTTATACATTACCAATAGTTAGTCTAGTAGAATCTGCCCAGAATATAAGCATAAATAGCACTAAAACAGAACAAATTGAAAACTCGTAAATTTTCCAGAAATATTGGAGAAAAGTTGCAGTCTGAGCAGTGGCAGACACTTTGCCCAGCTTGTGAGTCAGAACTCAGCCAAAACAGGATTATTTTAAATTTAAAAATATAAAAATATAGAAAATGGGAAAAATATAGAGGATGGCTCTGTGTTACTGCTCTTTAATAAGTTTAGACTTTTTAAAGCGATTGCACACGATGTGTGTTAAATGTGTTTACTTAGAATATGTTGGCCTGTGTAAAAGAAATAAAAAAGCCAGAAGAAAACACAAGCACATTAGTGGCTGTTACGTAGGATTACTTTTCTGGGATGTCATTATTTGAGCTGGTATGAGGGGAGGGTTGTCAGAGGTAGAGTACCACAAGCTCAACCTCATTATTCAGAGGAGCCAAAATAAAGCTTCCTTTTCAGATAAGTACAATGTTAACATTTTCTCAAAAATTATTTTGTATGCCAGCAACCTTGAAATGTTCGGTCTAGGGAGTATGAGAAAGTGATGAAGTGCCAGAGGAGTGGAGGTTAAATAGGAGGTTAAATAAAGCTGGTTAAATAGGCAGGGGGAAACTGTTGTGAGATCACAGGAACTTTTAGTCATTAATCCCTTAAATAGAGTTAGGGGTAATGGGGAAAAGAAGTGATGGTATTTAAAGGAAGTAAAAAATTTGGAAGGTCACGTTATTTAGTGCTGCTCTCTCTGCCTTACCTCTGTCTCATTGGAATGCTGTCACAGAGGACTTGGCTGCAGACAAACTTTTTAAGAAATGCACAAGTTAGAGTCTGAGATGCCCTGTCTCTGTGCTAAGCCTGCAACCCATCACGTACCCTCTTTCTGAAGCACCTCACCTGCCTGGACTCTGCAAATAGGAAAGACATTTCCAGTGATGTGCCCTGAGCCTTGGCTGCAAGGCACGAGGAGAGACACTACAGGAGCTGCAGAACTCTGGGTCTGTGTTGCAGGCACGTGTTCAACCGTAGGGAAAGTAGACTCTGCATCTTGGGGATCTCCAGTCATTAGTCCATTATGTTTTTCCCCGTTTTCTACTGTAGATAGACACAGTAGGTGCTGCAGAGGTGTAATGGTCCCTGCAGCTTGATGCATCGTGCAGCTGTAAACCCTGCTTGCTGGCCTGTAGTCACGTCATAACTAGTGGGTGTTCAAAGGTGTGATGGAAACAGGTTGCTCAGCGACTCCAGGCTGTGTGGGAATATCAAGGTGCTGTCTCATTATGCTTGTAATGATAATAGTGCAAAATAATGAGCACCATTTGCCCTGAAATTACTGCATCTGTTTGTGGACTTTCGTTTATGGACTGTGCTTTACAAAATCTGAAGGCAGACTGAGAAGTAATATTTAGAGATGTCTGACAGTGTTGGGAGTATTGATCTGAAGTTGACAGAAACGATGTGCCCTTCCTCCTCACAGCTGCACGCACGATGATACCCATCGCCTATCCCCCACCCTGTTCCGGCAGCAATAACAGCTCCAGTCTGCAACAAATGGATAGTTTCTCACCACTGGTTTGCCACCCTTCCAGCTCCGCTGCAAATGCTGTGAACACCTGCAGTCTTGCTTTCTCTTTCCTCAGAACTTTCTCCTGCAGGACAAAGCTGCTGGGATTGTCTTGCTTGGGTCAGCCCTGGCCCTTGGAGTCTTGTGCTATTTGTGGTTAAGAAATCTGTTTACAACTGATAGCATCTCTCGACGTGCTCATCACGTGCGTCTGAGTGCATCTGTATGTGTGTGTGTGTGCGCGTGTTCAAAGGCATAACAGAAACGGGTTGCTCATAGTCTTCAAACTACAGATGCTGTCAGGATTCTGCAGATGTAGGAGGATTCTGGGAAACAAGAGCGGAGTTGAGGAGACAAAATGCAGATTTTTAAGCAAGAGAAGAAAAAAAAAGCAGTAAAATTGAACACAGAAGAGAATGTAGGAAAGAAGAAAAAAAAAAACGAGCATTGATCTTCGTACTTAGTTGCACTTCCCATATCTTATTTGGTGTTTAAAGCAGTGGATTGTAGAAAGGAAAAAAAAAAGCTGGAAATACCATACTGAGGTTTCATAGAATCATAGAATGGTCTGGGTTGGAAGGGACCTTCAAAGGTCATCTAGTCCAACCACCCTGCAAGGAGCAGGGACATCCTCAACCAGGTCAGGTTGCTCAGAGCCTCATCCACCCTGGCCTTGAACGTTTCCAGGGATGGGGCATCCACCACCTCTCTGGGCAACCTGTGCCAGTGCTCTACAACTCGCATTGTAAAAAAATTTTCCATAATATCCAATCTAAATTTACCTCCCTCTATTAAACCCATTACCCCTTGTCCTATCACAACAGGCCCTACTGAACAGCCTCTCCCCATCTTTCCTGTAGGCCCCCTTGAGGTACTGGAAGACCGCTATCAGGTCTCCCCGGAGCCTCCTCTTCTCCAGGCTGAACAGCCCCAACTCTCTCAGCCTGTCCTCATAGGAGAGGTGCTTCAGCCCTCTCATCATCTTTGTGGCCCTCCTCTGGACCCTCTCCAACTGGTCCATGTCTCTCTTATGTTGGGGGCTCCATAACTGGACACAGTACTCCAGGTGGGGTCTCACTAAGGCAGAGTAGGGGGCAGAATCACCTCCCTCGACCTGCTGGCCACACTCCTCTTGATGCAGCCCAGAATGCGGTTGGCCTTCTGGGCCGCAAGAGCACATTGCCAGCTCATGTTGAGCTTCTTGTCCACCAGCGCTCCCAAGTCCTTCTCCTCAGGGCTGCTCTCAATCCATTCTCTGCCCAGTCTGTATTTGTGCCTGGGATTGCCATGACCCAGGTGCAGGACCTTGCACTTGGCCTGGTTGAACTTCATGAGGTTGGCATGGGCCCACCTCTCCAGCCTGTCCAGGTCCCTCTGGATGGCATCCCTCCCCTCGAGCGTGTCGACAGCACCACACAGCTTGGTGTCATCGGCGAACTTGCTGAGGGTGCACTCTATCCCACTGTGCATGTCGCCGACAAAGATGTTGAACAGGGCCGAGCCCAACATGGACCCCTGAGGGACTCGTGACTGGTCTCCACTTGGACATTGAGCCGTTGACCACCACTCTCTGAGTGCGGCCATACAGCCAACTCCTTATCCACCGAGTGGTCCGTCCATCAAACCCATGCCTCTCTAGTTCAGAGAGAAGGATGTTGTGCGGGACAGTGTCAAAAGCTTTGCACAAGTCCAGGTAGATGATATCCATTGCCCGTCCCTTGTCCACCGATGCTGTCACCCCGTCATAGAAGGCCACCAAATTGGTCAGGCACGATCTGCCCTTGGTGAAGCCATGTTGGCTGTCACCAACCACCTCCTTGCTCTCCATG
>WHYT01017196.1:124892-197259 GCA_009806455.1 Tetrax tetrax | reverse complement strand
TGTAAGGAGCACAGCTGCTTCATGGAACAGTTAACGGGGCAGAATCTGGATAAAAAAAAAAAAAAAAAAGTCCATCATTTAATTTTGAAGAATAAGAATGGCCACAATGCTTTTGAAGAGGGAGGGTGCCCCACTGACTAAGAACACCAAGCTGTAGCCCCTGAAGAAACCGTTGTCATTGCAAATAAAGGGGATTGCCTTAATTAACAGAAAAGTAAAAGCTGTCAGATAGATACATTCTTCGATGATGCCTTAACTATGTCATACCTTTCTAATCAATTAAATAGAATAAAATATTCTGGAACAAGACATTCATCACTTAAATATTAGAAAAGAGAGAAAGCGGGGGACATGAGTGCGGGGATCACAATGGATGTGACTGTGCACATGTACAGGAACTCCTCAAGGGAGCTGGCAGCTGCAGCGAGAGAGATGGGCCCAGTCCAGGTGAGCCAGGAGTTTCAGCTGCAAGAGCTCTGCCGCAAAACAGAAAGGTAAGTCCTTGCTGTATGACTTCTCAAGTTACTCAACCAACAAATGCAAGAAATTGGGAATGAGCTTGGAGTCCCAGCTGGCTCCTTGCTGTGGAAATGTGTCCAGTGCCTGGCTGCAGGGAGCCTTTTCCTGGTGGGTTCCTCCTCTGGGGGTCTGAGCAAAGTGACATCTCATCCACCTTCTCACATCAAGAAGACACATGATGGGAAGGAACAAAGAAGAGGGAGACAGACTCTTCTCAGTTGTGCCCACTGACAAGGTAAGAGGCAATGAGCACAAAGTAAACCACTTGCAATTCCACCTGAACACAGGAAAACATTTTTAAACGTGAGTGTCTGGGACAGGTTGCCCAGAGCAGTGGTAGAAGCTCCTTTTGTGGCTGTTCAGGCCTCACCCGCACATGACCCTGAGCAACGCTCTGCAGGTGACCCAGCGCTGGGCCAAGAACTGGTCTAGACAATCTCCAGAGGGGCCTTCCCCGCTCAGCTGTCCGGTGGTACTGTGCGGGCATGGGGTGCTCTAGAAAGAGAGGGGCAAAAGAGTGCCCAATCTCAGGTACTGTGCAATCCTTTGCTTATTCAAATTGTTACAATTTGTGCAGATGTAAGTATGCTCAGCTTTAGCCGTTCAGGTTTTAATTTAGGATTGTCAGGTCTTTTGATTTTTGCAGGTTGCTGCCTAGCTGCTTTTTTGGATTAAGCCTGCGAGTTCAGTGTCCTGTAGCAGCTGTCAGCTTAAGCCAGTTCTCCACAAACCATTAAGAGCATTTAACCTCAGTGTTCATTTGGTCCCATGGGTAAAAAAAAAATTGTATAAAACCACTGAATGTTGTTAGATTTTTGAGGCAGCTTTGAAAATGATTTTATTATTTTGAGCACGTGTACACGTGCAATTAGTTCAAATTATTCTGGCCCACTCTTTGTGGCCAAAGTAGTAACTCTCAGTCAAGCTCTTTGTCATGAAAGACATGCTATATATTACTCGTTTGAGTCTTTGAAAAGACCAAATATAATTTTTTGAGTACTTTACAGGATAGAGTTAGGTTCAAAGTGGTTTTATGTCAATAAAATGTCTTTCATTTCTGTTCATCTCCTTCCTGACAGCTTGGTCAAGACATTTTTTTTTCCCCTGAGGACTAGCTTTCACTTGGGAAAGAAGTGCAGTTTTACTTGATACTAACTCACTCGTGGTAAGTGGCAGTCAGCTACAGCAGGATCAATTCACACAATTTGTCTCTTCCACCATAATCTGTTTTACAAGCCAAAATAAGGAAGGTAGTTTATTTTATTTTTAAAACCATGCAAAAGATAACAAATGAAACAAAATGCTTTGGGTAATTCTTTATTTTCAACATCAAATACATTGATAAAAATCTTGCACCAATCAAGTAGCTTACCAGATTTTTCATGTAGACTTTTTTTTAGAACTTTTTAAGGTGCAAAACAAAGGCATAAAAACCTCACCAAAACAAAGACATCAATAATTTTCTATGCATCAGTGAAAGAACAGAATACTTCAACAAATACATTATGGCAGCCAAAGCTATACCAAAGAAAGGACTTTCCATTGACAGACTACGTAGTGCACACAAAAGCATTACTTTCATAGTATGTACAAGAAGGTGATACATAAAGTGGCTTGTTAATGCAAGTCTCATGACCAGCAGTCTATCCCTTCATTTTCATGGGCACTTGCTGAAGAAACAGACTTCTAATTATAGGCACACAGGAGTACAGAGCATACTAATTTGCAAAATGGCAGCATTTTTTTTTTTTTTATTTTTGTTTGTTTGTTTCTTTAGGCACATTTGAATGCAAAACATATTTTTTTAGATTTTTTTTTTTTTTTTAAACACAGTGCAAAACCGAATACCCTTATGGGCAACAATCACTTTGAAAACAACATTCAGGATATAAGGCTATTGACATTTGAAAGATGAAAGAGAATTGCAAGTAGAAAGGGTAGGACATTAATATTAGAGAAATATTAATTTAAAATTCAATTTGAGATTATGCTATAGTTGCAGGTGACAGCAGAGACTGGTTTGTATTACAATACCATTGTTAACAAGACCCTTCTTTTACATATATTGAATTTCTATCTGTAAAGCTATATTATGGTTGTAGATAGCATTGCAAATAGCCATTTCTTTATTCAAAGTAAGAAATGCACTTCGCATAAGTTCAGCTGAGAATACCTTATACACAAAATCCCATTAACTTTAAGTTGGATTGCATTCCAATTTTAAAGCAGAATATTATATACACAAGAGAGGCTTACCATGTTCCTACCAAAGCCTGTGATAAGACTAAGGCCCTAGTGAGGCAGAATTTTTACTTTGCTGGTAGTTTGTTTCATTTTAAACATTTGGCACAACGCTTAAGGAATCAGCCGGCATCAGCTGGAATGGATGGAGGCTTCAATACAAACCCTGGCTTGGAGGGCAGAGGGGTGATTTGGATTTATTTTTTTTCTATTATTTATTTTTTTCAATTTAAAGTCCAGTGACATGATAACAGTCCTTGCAATATTCTTGGGAAATCAGTTCAGATTTTTGTTTAAATTATTAAACCCCTCTGTGTACAGAAGGAGAAAAATCATCAAGAGATGTCACTGAAACATAATAGTAGATTTACCACAAACACACACCAAGAGACTCTCATTAAATTATTTTACCCCACTACAAATCCTACTGCCCCAACTGGGAATTTTACCTGAGACAAAGTCTGCAACATCGAGACATGGCTCGAACACCCACAAACCGGAGTAGCTTTCACGTATTGTTGGGAACTCAGACACCAAGTACATCACTCGCTTTCCTCTCCTGCCTCCCAGGCTTTCTGTGGTAACTCACTAACAACCATATTCTCAAGCAAAGCAAATTCATCTATATCTCATCTATTTCTGTTTGGCTTGTGCTGGCATTCCATTGCCTATGTTTCTAGGGTGGTTTTTTTTTTTTTGTTTTTGTTGTGTTTTTTTCTAAAAATCCACATATAAACATTATAAAATAATTCTTTCATTAGCTGTCCAGAGACATGACTATGAATGTTTTGGTAAAAGCATAATTAGCTGCCTTGAATAGTTTTATTTCAATTGTTGGTTGTTTCTTTTTTTTACTTGCTCTATATTTTTGTTTAATATCCAGCACCAGGTATTCAGGTAGTACTGGTTTGTCAGCTGCAAATATAAAGTATATATGTATATATACAGACACACATACAGAAAACAGCATCCTGTGAAATAACAATTACAAAATGTCAGGCACAATTGTTTGCATACACGAGAGCATAATTCAGAATTACATATGAAAAAAGTTGCCATTTTTGTATCATAGACTTTGTTTAATCAATTGGATAGCTACATTCAGCTGTCTGATATGTGGACAATCATCTTTACAGATAACTACGGGAAGATTACTATATTCATTAAGGTGCTACTTCAGTTAAAATATCACCGACAAGTTACTGACACAGATCCTGAAACTGCCCCAAGGTAAACGAATGTATTACTGGGAATCACTGTTTTTCTTTCCTGGATGCCCCTCACTGTTGTCACCACAAACATGGAGGAGTGGTTGAATCCAAAGCACTTCCTTGCAGGGCCTGAGCCTAGGAAAGCGTTCATAATTCAGATTGTGAGCTGACTGATTATTCCTTGTATTCCAAGATACATTATGATACCCTTTTGTCCACTGCGTACCACTTCAAATGGCGCTTACCCAGCTTCACCGGGAAAATCTGTAGAGTGTAGTGGTACTTGCCCTACATAAGTACCATCAGAATCTGACCCTCTGTTGTGAATTGCTGTCCACAAACTACTTTTTTTTTTTTCCTCTAGGCCGAATTTACACTTGAATCGACGTAATGAACTGTTCTGAGATCTAGGAAGGGAGGCATTCATTTAAACCAATTTGCCTTGCGGCTTATGAGCTTGATCTGTATGTTCTGTCCTGGAGAACACCAAGTTGCAGGTACAGTATCTAAAGAGCAGCTCTAACGCATGCTGGGCTACAAGTGGATGATGATGGTGTAAGCACATAAGTGTAACTGCAGGGATTCCTGTGCTCCATCAGATCTTAGCCCGCACTCATTTCAGGGATTTTTCTAAGACATTTGAAAACCAGCTACTAAACAAAACAAAATGTGCATTTTCTTCCAAGGCATTTAGGAGCCCTCCAAAAGCCCTTAGGTACCAAATTTGCACGCACACACACATGCACTCTTACTGAATACAGAAAAAATACATTCTTCAGCACATTCAGAAAAAAATGACACTATAATATGGAGCAATACAAGGCCTATAAACTTACAGTGACTGCTTCACATGTTTAGGCTTGCACAGTTTTCAAGGAAACTTCTCAGACGTAGGTAGCATCTAGCGTTAGATTTCTAAGCGTCGGTAGCGTATCCTTGGATACGCACATGGAACTGTTACAGACATCGTTATGTACATTCACTAAGGAATCGAATCCTTGACTTGGAGCACAAACTTGTCCTATGCCTTGCTGCCTTCACAACTGCTCTGTAACTCCAGCTCACTGCAGACAGAGTCTGCTTGTGTAACAGGGAGCACAATTAGACACAGGCGCTCCTCTACGGCATGAGTTGCACTATTTCCTATATTCAGCTACTACAGGATATTCCAACCAACATAATCTAACATAAAGGTTTCAACTGTAGCAGTAAAAGAAGCATCCCTGGACCTTTCTCTAGCACTGGGGCCTGCTGCTGTGGAGCAGCCTACACAGCGCTATGAAACGTCCTTCCTGGCAGGGTGGTCGCTTCCAACCAGCTCTCGGGATAGTGGGATAATCCCTGGTCCGCGCTAACGCCCTAACTGCACCCACAAATCCAAAGCACAGATAGCACAGACAAAGTTTATTGTTAGACTAATAAAATATCCCTGGCACATATCACATTCCAGTACCCAGCAACGTTCCCTGACGTGTTGAATTTTCTAGCGTAAAGGCAGTCAAACAGCAGCACCAGCTCCTACTTTGAACAGCATGTAGTGTGGATTTCTTCAGTTTCTCTCCTTCATGTCTTGCTGAAACTCTTGATGGCAGCGGGCCTTTTGTACATTTAGAGTTGGTCTGAAGAAGCTGACCAATTCTTATGAAAAGGAGTCACACACACACACACATGGAGAAAGCCAGATTTAGCTTCCTGGACATGCAGTCTCAGAGTCTTCACCATGAGTGAGGCTCATTGCCCAGTTCTGGTGTCACAGTTGAGCTGGCTATTAACAGTGACTTCTGAGCATGCCCCAAGGAGAGATAAAGCAAGCTGAGGCAACATGAAGCCCACAGCTCTGGCTGGGCTGCCAGCGCTCCCATATGTGGCTAGACCACGCTCTACTGAATGGGATGGGACCATCCCACCCTGCCGTGCCAGCCTTGCACTGGCATGCTCACCCCTTGGTTCGTCACACAACCAAGTGAAGGACAGGGGGAGGGGGGATTCTATAATATACTGCTGGATCATGTATATGTGTGTAGAAATATTTTTTTTAAGACCTGATGATTTTTGTAATCATCTGGTCTGATTTAGGAATAATCACCTATGTTATCACTCTTTGCTGCGTTGCCTTTGATTTACACACTGCCAAGCAGCAGAACAATTTAGCTTTGTAGGATCAGACAAGATAGGATGCACACAATGCAATTTGGCGGCTAGAGGATATGGTAAGGGGACCTAAAAGTTTGGTCCATATGATCTTGAGAGGGTATTATCTGCTGATGTGAGCCAGCAAGGCAAAACAGTATTATTTTCAGACAAGGGTTCCTTTCTACTGTAGGAAGAAGAGAGGTGGGAATCCACCTGAACTACCAAAGCAGTGCAGTTTCACTATGGCATACTAAGATGTCAATCAACTTTCCAATTACCACCCCCCCTCAAAAAAGTCATCCAGAGTCTCTACCAAACTGCTTCAGAGTTTCAAGCAAGTAAAGCATTAAGCGAGCTCAGAATTTGGGGTGGCTATCAACAAAGGCTACCACTGATGAAGATGCCAACACACATGGGTGGTATGGCCTATTAATTTATATTCAAATGACTGTTCGGTTTAGATTAGGACTTATGTAACGTACATGCAAAATTAAATAAGAACACTGCAAATTCTAAACCAAGTTAGCCTGACAATCCTTGTTGGCTGTCCATAGCAATGAAATGTCTTCCACGTAGGCTAAGCAATCAATTTAGGCAAGCGCGTGACAAACACTCAAATGGGAAATGCAGGCGACTGTTGTCACTGGAGTGTTTACGTAAGTGGCACTATAGATGAAATGAAGCATGAGCTAGGTAGTACGCTGCTGGGTTTCTCATACCATGACAGATGCTGACTTTCATTTATATTGTATTCTGCATATTCTCCTCTTCTTTGCTGTTTATATAAAAAGACTGCAAGGAATGAGATGAAGCTGATGCCGTTGTCAGCTGGCTCCGGTTCTCCTCCTCCATCGGTGCGGCACTCCTGGCTGCTGGGGCATGCAGTCGGTGAGCGTCCAGCATCTCCAACAGGAGATCATAGAGTGGAACCACGTTTTTACACTTCATGTTGTACAGGTGCTCCATTCCTTTGTTGCTGTGGGTTGTAATGAAACAATAGTTACTTTGCAGATACGCTATGGGGAAAAAAAAAAAAAAAAACCCTATTAATCAGATAATAATATTTGTTAGGTTAAGACAAATTCCATCTTGTACAAAATAACTAACTTAACAGTGCAGTTGCTGTATGCTCCTGTTAGCAGAAAATGACACCTTCAAAGACCATTTCAGACTGCACATGAGCAAGTTGCTTTGTAAAGGCGACTCTTTTCCTCTCCTTTGCCTAAAAGGTAGCCTAGATGGACTGCTCCTCCATGGACTCCTAATTTAGGCACTGTGACTAAGTGGATGGGATGAATCTTATATAAAGATTATAATTTTATATAAAGATAAATCCATAATAAAACCTAAAACATCAGATTTTTTTTTGTCCTAGAAAAATAACCTCAGCCAATTTGTTAGCAAATGCTCACTTGTAATAGTCTCCATTCACAAAACTATGGAAACAATAACTAACCTCACTTGCATCTTGAACTTCCTTAATTGTACAAATTCTTGTTAATGGGGAAAAAAAAAAAAAGGGATTATTAACATGAAGATAAAGAAACTCCACAAAAAGACACAAGTGGAAAAAAAACACATACACACATCCCTTGACTTTTCCCTGGAGACCTGTATATCTGTCCAGCAGGTAAAATCTCCATGTTTCCTCGTTAGTAGCTATGATGTGGTGCTTTAATTTTAATTTTATTAACTGAAGTAGTGAAAATTAAAATCTAACAACATCTCTTGTCCCTTCATAAAAACAAAATCTGTACTAGGTCTTTATATAGACTTGGCTTGTTAACACTCCAGCCACTGAGCAGCTGCATTAAGCAGTAATTACATTTGGGAGAAAAAGCATTAGAAGTAGATCCTGCTATGGCACTATTGAAACAAACAGCAAAGGAAAAGAAGACGGAGAAACCTCCCTTGCACGGGACCGGCGCAGCGCAGGAGGGCTGCCCACGTGTTTGTTCTCACCTCATGTGCCTGATGTGAGAGAGGATGAGGAGGAGCTGAGCCAGTCGTCTGTGTTGCTGCTGCTGTGAAAGCCCCGACTTCGCCATTAAGTGTATCAGCGTGTCTGTGATTTTGTCCAGAACGCGGTGAATATAGTCTCTCTCTTCCAGAGATTTCAAGGTGCTGGAAAGAAAAGTGTACACACCTGGAGTAGGAAGGAAAAAGAAAAAAACAAACAAACCACAGACAAAAATTACTTTGACGGAGTCAGACGTGCCCGAGGTTTGCCTCGTGGCTGGGCTCTTGGGCTATGTCCAACCATGGGAGCTGACCACGTGCAAACCCTCCTGCTTGCCAGTCTGGTTGCTGGCTTGGTCCTGGTGCGTTCACTGCCCTGTGTCTATAACGCCCTTGACAAATCCTGTGGTTTAGCCCTTCTGCATCAGCTCACAGAGCCAAGAAGAAATCTGGATTTTTTGTCCTTGGAAAAAAAGTTGGTTTCTGGAATTACTTCTCATGCTGCTTTTCTTCAAAGCCTTATATATAGCACAATATTTAATGCACTTAGCAATACTAAGAAAAAAACACACACGGACATAAATATTCTAGCCTGTTTGTATTGCTTGTAAGCCTGGGGGTTACACCATGGGATTTGAAGAGAAGAATATTTTGTCATGCACCCAGACAACACAGTAAAACGTCTGAAACCCAGCAGTCAGAGCTCTTAATTTAGTGAATATTACTTCAAATTTGATATAGATACATAGTACAATGGCCTCTTTTCTCACAAAGCTTATAAAAATTACTAATTTTACTGAAATGAATTCACCAGGAGAAACAGCTCCTGGGGCTTTTCTCAGCTGAATGCCTCATCATCACCCTGACGTATGCCTACCGACAATACCGGGCTTTATAGCTTAGCAGATACCTATGGGGGTAAGGTGCTTAAATATTTCTGACAAAACATAGTCCAGTGAAAGGAAACAGTCTCATAAACCCGCAGTGCCTCCAGAGCAGCTCACTCCAGCCAGAGGATGCTCCTGTGTCCTTGCAGCAATACTCCTTAGTTTCATAGCTTTGAAACAGCAAAATAAAAAAAAATAAAAAAAAAAAAAAAAAATCTGGCAGGAGGAATTGTTTCTCACCTAGGTCTAGTCCAGAAGCTATTAAAAAGTATAAATCAAAAAATGCACTCCCCCAAAGATGCAGAGACTCCAGGCAATCGCCAGTCAATAACTGCCAAGAAAAATGACATTTGGTTTTCCTTTCTGCCCCCCTGGTGATTGATCCTGCTCCAGGCCAATGACCAGAAATTTCCCCAAACAAAACGCCAGCTATCCATCACACACACACACACACACACACACACACATGCATGGAGTTTTGGAACAAGAGTGCAGAAAATTGTTTTAGCGAGGTGAAATTTAACAGTCTCAAAGGTCCTTCCAAGCTCTGAAGCTGAAAGCAAGCCTAAATTGAAAAGCTACCAGGTGGTTTTCCAGCTCTCTCTGTAGGTCAGTGCTGTGAAACGTAATAGGAGCGAGAACAGAGAAAGCACCATCCTGCTATGAGTAAATTAATCTCTGTGCCATGCACTCGTGTAATCCTCCAGCCCCCAGAATAAAGAAATAAATACAAAGCACATTTTAACAGGAGCTGGAAAAATCAGGAGAAATGAATAACAGTCAGTCACATGGAACGATATATCAGCAGGTCTACAGGATGCATAAAATCAGCTAAATCTTTCCATCTCTATGCATTAACCAGCTAACTAATTAGGAAATCTGATGCTAAGGCAGACGTGACCTACATCTTCATCTCCAAAATGAGAGCCTGTTGCTTTGCCACATAGCACCACTCCTCTTCTCAGACACACTCCAAAGCATCTAGCGTCATGTTGCCCTTTCGTGTTTCTAATACTTATTTTCCAGCGTTAAGAAACAGCCCTTTTTCAAAAGTCCAATTTTGCTTTTTAGTGAAAGATTTACTGCTGCAGCTTTAGAGGGGCACCTTCGGGTTTGTTATTTAGCTAGAGACGATGCTGCCACCCTGAAATCTCAGGAAAAATTTGGAAGTATATTTTGCTTTATGAACAAAACCTTCCATCTTTTCCACATGCACTGAGTAAAACTAAAAAAAAATCACTTGCATTTTACCCAAGATCACATGGAAAAGGAGTGTAAAGATATTAAACAACCTTGAAAGATGTTGCAAAAAAAAAAGATAATATAAATGTGAAGCAACAGCAGTAAACAGCACTATCTCATGTTAAGAGATTAACAGATGTCCAAGGATTTAATAAAGAAATGTTTGTGTACACACAGTGAATTAAATCCACACAAAGCTTTAGAATGCTAATGCAGACTGCCTTTGAATGAAATGCAGTATAATTAGTCCAATTTGTTTAATTAGTCCAGTCGTTTAAATAATTTTGAGATGAGATCAGCTGGTTTAATCGTATGCACATATAATACAGATAGCATAAGGGCCAAAAATTCATTGTCTGTTTATCTGCTGTTTCTTTAGTAGAAGATTTGTGCATCTGCAATTATAGGAAAAATTCAGGTTAAGGGAGGCTTGGAGGTCATCCAGTCCAACCTCCTGTTCAAAGAGTGGTAACTTCAGGGTGAGGTCAACTGCCCAGAGCTTTGTCCAGATAAGCTTTGAGTATCTCTGAGGACGGGTATCCTACCATCACTCTGGCCAGCCTGTTCCAGTGCGTAACCTCTCACTGGGAAGATTTTTTTGTTCTGCTCATCTAGTCAGGATCTCCCTTCCTGTGGCTTGTCTCCATTGCAGCTTGTCCGTTCCTCTTGCACCTCTGCGAAGACTCTGGCCCTGGCTTCTCCGTAACCTGCTCATCAGCTATCTGGGGACAGTTAGACCTTCCCTTAGCTTTCCCTTTGCCAAGGTGAAGAAACCCAGATCTCTCAGCCTCTCCTCATACATCACGTACGTCGTGTGCTTCGGAGCACATAATATTTCACGCTTGCCCAACACGTTACCTAAGGAGGCTGGCTACAGTCTGTGAAGAAAAGCATCTCCAGAAGACATTTTAGAGCATCTGTGCCAAACAACACTTACACAGCTATTACACATACCCCAAATTATGCTACTTAGTTATCTCTGTGATGCAGCCTAGCCTCCTAATTTGGGCATCTAAAGGATCTGACAGTCAGAAACTCATATTCACATTCCCACTCAGTCACACACGCTCCTCAGACAGTTACAACATCAGTTGGCTATAGGAATGCAAGAGCTGAAATGTAAAATTAATTAGCTTTGTGCATAAAGGCAAATTACAAGCCATACAGGCGTACATTCTGTGGCCATGTATAGGTTCAGCTTATGGCATACTCAGACACACTGCAATGAGTGCAGTATGCAAGCCAGAGTAATACAAGACTCTCTGCATAACAATGGTATAAATTGCTTTCATCAGGAACCCGTAACAGCTCAACCCCGAACCACACCCTCTGCTCTATCACTGCCAAGGCTCTTGTAAAAATGCCAGCCTTCTGAGCACCTATAAGCTTTCATGTAATGTAAAGAAAAAACCCCACAGTCAAAATCAGGTCACTTATCAGATCATGAGATCAACTCTGAGCTTCTACCACACAGAGCAGCACTGATGGGAACCTGCTGAATATGAACCTTGAAGGAATTAAATTCTAGTATCTCCTAGCCCCATTCAGTGGTCCCACCTCTTTTAAATGCAAAAGGAAATCTGCCTCTGGTTATGACTGACTTCACTTGCTATACATTTATTTTTATGTTTTTCCTTGGGGCAATCTTGAAACAAAAAAGCCCATTAACAAAAGTGAGATGTGCTTATGAAGGATAGCTGGTGATGTCTGGCAGAGCTTTGTTTAAATAACAAATTAAGTTTTCTGGATCAATATTAATTACAGCAGTGGGACAAAAACTCTCAACATCATGGCCTGAAGTCTTCGCGTTCAAGACACAAACATCTAATGTGTTTTATTCAAACTTCTAATTCTATTTTTTTTTTCTAATTCTAATTCAACACTTCTATAAATCAACTACATATTACAGATTTATTTAAAAGGATAATAATATTTGAACATATTAGGTAAAAATCTGGAGGAGCATCACTTTTCAGGAAGAACATCTATCTCTAGGAAATCTTCTGTTATAATTATCAGGAAAAATAAAAAGGAAAATAAAATGGCAAACAATAATTACAGTTCCCACATCCTAGCATTTGTTGTAGTTTAGCTCCAATCAGGACCAGACTGATTGGAGCTAAACTGACCAGTCTCAACAGCATCCAAGATGAAAACAAGTCCTTCATTCCGAATATCCCAGGTGCTTGCCTCAGATGCTACTTTTGGTAATAGGTGACAATCACAACAAAACCTGAACCACATTAATACCTCATAGAACATAAATGAAATATTTTTCTATTCAGTTGTACAAATATATGATTTTGCTTGAACTCTTTTTCTTTTTTGAATAGACCAGGTCCCAGTTTCCATAAAGGAAGAAGTGCAAAGTCTGCTGTGTTTCAAGTCAGCCTTTGGTGAGAATTAACTGAATTTATATTTCATGCAACTTGGGCAAGTGATCTGTTAGACTACCAGATAAAAAGGACATACTGCCTTCCACATGTGTTTTGTCTAGAGGTTGATACCATCTATGAATTCAAACCCAACAGGAAAAGGGAGGACTAAGTGGGTAAATCCTCAGGGCCGGGAAACTATGGCATCTTTAGTAATTAGGTAACAACTTAGCAGAGAAGTGAGTCTAAAATTTTGACTTTGCTGCCTACATGATTATTTTAGACAGCTGTCATTTCTGTGAAAACACCATGGGCCTCATTTCTGTATTCAAAAATAAATTGTCTGGAGTTTTTTTTCTCATTTCAAACAGAAAAGGATGCTCTGGTGTGCAACAGAAATTTTCTGTCACATACCTGAACTGGAATTTGCTTATTTCAATCATCTCATGCAGAATTCAAGTGAGCTATAACTTTACATATTTATATCTATACCTACACTTGTTATCAAGTCACCTATTCTTGAAGTGTACTTCAGAATGAGATTTACAGCCCAAAAACACTTATATCATCAACTATAAAAGAAGTGGAAAGTGATGATATTGGTTTTAGATGCCTGTATTTTAATATAAACAAAACCATTATAAGCTCAGACACATTTTTTCCATTATTTCCCTTTATTTTGCACCAAAAAAGGAAGGTGCAGATCTACACACAAGCATTGCCTTTGGATGCCCTAAGTGTGGCTCCAGCTACTTCAGCATCTTGTAATCAGAGCTTTGAGACCTGCCAGCAGCTGATTCAAAACACTGCTCTGACTGCCCTTCCCATCAGCTGTATGCAGTGTATCAATTCCTCACGGCATTCGTCTGCTGGGTCCCGTCCACACCACTGAAGAGGCTCACCCACTGCCGTCCTGCCTGTATCTCTGTTGGCAGCCACATTTTGATGGCTGCTGTCTCAGAATGGAAATGTCATCAGCGGCAACAAGCATCATTCAACCCCATGCAGTGGCAACCACAATTCACCCGAGTGACAGCAACGCACACCACTTACCAGAATTGAGCAGGATGATGGACTTAAGGCACACAAACTCCTCCCCTTGAAGGTTCATCATGCGAAACCGAGCAGCAGTAGCCAGCAGCATGTCAAAGATTTCCACCATACCCTCTACACACTTCCCTTGATTCCTGCATGAAGACCATCAAAGGTGAGATTTTCACAGCTTTAACCTGGTGGCAGCATGACCTTTTCATCACCCTGGACCATGCCCCTCCAACCTGATTTCATCAGTATCTACTCTATGCTCAGCTGGTGTATGTGTGATTACAAAAGAGCATAGTTCCCAGTATCCCTCATAAAACGAATAAATAATAAATTACTATATTCCCCTCAAAAATGCCGATTTCATAAACTCATCACCAAGAGGCATTACTGTGGTGGACCATATGAGATTGACTCAACCAAACCTTTACACTGAGGAAAACATTTGTTTAAAACTACATTTTTATTTGTGTGTGTGTGTGTTCTTCTTGTGTTTTGTGCTTTGTTTCCTCTTTCTTTTTTTTTCCCTTTAATTGGAATAGCCCCAATTCTTTGTATTTCTCCCTTCATTATGTTTAGCACTTGTTTCTACCTGGCCTTGCAACCTGTAATTTTCCAACACACTTCTATTTTTCTGATATCAGCATAATGCCTCCTTAAAGAATAAGCTTATCAAGGAGCTCAGGAAGGACTTAAGAGGCCAAAATCTTGTCTGTATGACTGAGTCTGTTTAAAACAACCACTTCACTGAAAAAACCACATCTCTTTTCACATTATAACATTAAACAAAGCTACAGTCCTAAGCTGCTGGGAAATCTTCAAGCGTTCATTGAAAATGGCAATTAACCACCTCCTTCTGCTCATAATAGTAGGAATGTTCATTCACTAATTTTCATCTCGCACACCCAACCTGCAGTTCAAGAATTAATGCAGACTGTACTTATTTTTTAATGAAAACTTTGCCTGCAGATTTTCTGGCCAGGGAATTTTAGATAATTTACATATTGCTACTTTTTAGCAAAGAGTGCCTACTTTTATTTTTATTACGACTTCCTGAGGGAAATTTTAACATTTAAGACTGAATGAATGATCAGATCTGCTGATTAAAATATACTATTTTTAGATACAGCTTTTATGAATAAAATTTTGAAGATTATTGCTATAGAAAATGCAAGAGAGATTTCAAATTATGAGATGGCTATTCTGCTATAGTTTGCAATGTGAACACAGATTGAGCATCTCCTAATCTCATTGTGACAAAAAAATCAACTATCAGCATGGACATATCTGCTCAAGTCCTCATAGAGTTGGGCTCATGATACCCTATAGTTAATGTCCAAACCTACACCAGACCCTCAGACAAAGCTGTCACCTTCATTTCGACTAGAGCCTCCTGGGGGATGGATTGGTACAAACTGTCTGACCAAGAGAGTAAAGTGGATAAGTCCTTCTACAAATTACTCACAGAAGTCTCCTCGTGATCGGTCTACAGTCTTGTGGAGGATTTCTACATGGATAGACTGCAATAATTGGCTGGAAGGCCAATACAACTTTGTGCAAGCAATCTAGACTTTCTGGACTGTGTTGACGATAACTTCCTAACACAAACAGCAGAGTGGCCAAGCAAGGGCAATGCTCTATTGACCCACTCCTCACAAACAATGAGAAATTGCTGCTGAACATGGACACAGACAGATTTGGCTGCAGCAACCATGATGTGACTGAGCTCAGGATCCAGAGGCAAGCTGGGAATACAAACAACAGAACTATGACTCTAGGTTTTAGAAGAACAGACTACAGCGTATTTAGGGAATTGCTAGGCAGAATACGCTTGAGACTGGATGGGGAAAAGCATTGAGGGAGCTAGACAATATTTTAAGGAAAACCCATTGGGAGCTTAGGAGCAAACCCGTCCCATCATAGAGGAAGACCAGGTATTTCAACAGCAGATCCACTTGACTAAGAAAAGAGATCCTTAATGAACTAAAAAGCAAAAGAATATGCAAGAAATAGAAAAAAAAGCAGGCAGCAAAGGAGGAATACCAAAGCGCTGTTTGAGCACTTATGCTGAAACTCATTTTGAGCTAAAACTAGTGAGGGACATGGAGTGTAACAAGAAGGGATTTTACAAGTATGGCAGCAACAAATGGAATTTAAGTGATAAAGGAAAGCTGATGTATGGGAGATAAAAATCTAGTGACTGACTACCTGGAATAGACTGAAACACGCAACAGTTTTTCTCTTTTTGTGTGTGTAAGATTTCCCTTTCAAAGCCAACAGAAGCATACTGACAGGTTACAGAATTACTTAGAGAATTAGTAATTACTCTGAAGACTAATTCCAATCTGTGAAGCTACATGTGGTTCATTCTGGGGTGCTGAAATGGTTGGTCAATGTATTCATTAGGCCACTATCACTTAGAAAAAATCATGGAGATTGAAAGAGGTCACTGACAAATAGCAGAAGGATAACTGAACTTTGACAAAATCAAGGAGGATCCAGGAAACCAGATTGTGTTTGACCAAGCTGATTAACTTTTATGATGAAAGGATTAGTTAAATAAACAAAAGGAAGGTGGTGGGTGCAATATACTTCAACTGTAGTAAGGCTTTTTATTTACAGCCTTATTATCGGTAAGCCAGGGAAGTACAGGCTGAGCAGACACACACACACACATGGGTTGACAATAGGCTGGATCAGCAGACTCAAAGCATAGCAGTAACAGCTCAACACCTATTTTGTGGTAAGTAGTAAGTACTCCAGAGGTTGACTCTGGAGCCAATGGTGTTTAATATCTTCATCAATAATCTGGATGGTCACAAAAAGCTCATCTTCAAATTCGTGGATAATACTAAATTGGGGTTGGAGGGAGGTTGATACACTATGTAGCACAACCTCAGTGCTAAGGGGACCCTGGAGGAGTGAATCAACAGAAACTTCACTAAGTTTAACAAGGAGAAGTACAAAAATCTGAACTCAGGGTCAAATAAGCCCATGCATCAATACAGACTGCAAAAACACTGGGCTGAGTAGCAGCTTTCATAGAAAATGGAAATCAAATAAAATATTAGCCAACAGCACGCTCTCTTTGTGGAGAAGGCAAATTGCATGCTAATTATCCTAGGAAGAATGTGGCCAGAAGAACAAGAGAAATTATTTTCTCCCCCTCTACTTGGTCCTGCTGATGCTGTACCTTCATCCAGTCTCAGGCCACTCAGCTCAGGAAGGACGCTGGACGTTTCCTGTTGGATAATCAGATGCATGCAGCATGGGCCTGCAAGGAGAGGTTGAGTGATTGGATCTGTTCAGTTTGGTGAGATGGAAGCAAAGTATGTAGAGGAGGGGACAGACAAAACTGCAGCCTAAAACTGCTTGAAGGGGCATCACAAAGAAGATGTAACCAAGGTCTTCTCAGGAGCAGTGAATGTTAAATTAAAGGCAACTAACTGTTGTAAGCTTGGAAGAGTTGGACTGGATTGTAGGACGGTTGTGCAACTCTGAAACAGATACCCCAAGAGGCTGTGTGTTCTCCATCCTTCAAGACTTCCAAGAAAGTTAGACAAAGTCACAGCTGGCCTAAGCTGGTGTTGGCAATGGTCTTGCTTCAAGGAGCAGACTGGACAAAATGATCTGCAACCAAAATTTTTGTTTCTCAAGTAAATCGTTGGAGAAGTTCCTGAAAGAGTTTAGTCTCAGAGGGTACCATTAGAAGAAAGGATTTATTACTCATATTGAGCTTTTTAATCAAGAATCAAAACATGCAGCCAGCACCTGAGTAACAAATAAAAGCAATCCTTAAATAATACAAGTAAGGTTTGACGTACTAATGTAGTGGTAAAAAAAACCTCCCTGACCATATTACAGCCCTTTGGCTTCAGTTTATGCATAAATCTGGCACAGTATATAAAATATAGAAGAAAAAAAAATTTAAAGTTAACTCAACTTTCTCATACTTCAAAATCTCTTCATCAGTTGAAACTTGGATTGTATTTTGGAGAAAGATTTGGAAGGAGTACAATCTCTTCTATTCATTATAGTCTATTCATTCTCAATTCATATCTTCACAGCATTTTTTCCTCCTTACATTTCATTCTCATACTTCTATTTGGCTAGGATTTATTTCTAATTCATTAACTTCTTCAGTCATGGCATAGGCAAGGAAGAATGTCTATCTGTCCAGAGGCAAGGACACAAAGTCAGAGGAAGGAAATCTAAAGTAAGAGCATGTACATTTTTCAGAAAATTACCTGCAAGTATTAGTTTTGCTTTCTTTTTTTTTTCCTTCTTTTTTTTGGGGGGGGTGGGGAGTAGTTCACTAAAATCTTCTTCAGATAATTTACAACACTGTTGCTGTAATTATTTCTTGTTGTTTAAACAAATACAATATTTTTGGCTACTTAAAAATATGTGCCATTAGTGTGAATGCATGAATCACAGTCTGAGAATCACTCACAGCTGGGCAATTGGAGAAGTACTGGACTGGAATTAGCATCATTCAACACGGAATCAAGGTTTTTTTCCTCTTCAAGAGCTTCTTGAAACAAAAATTTGCCAAGTAAGAAATAAAACTGAAATATAAGTTCCAAACATAATTTTGAGGGCAGAGAAGAGGCAGGAGCAGAAGGGCCCCCTAAGAGCAAGGCTCTTTTCCTCCCCTGAGCTGGGCAGTTGTGCTTATACCTTTTCACAGAACTCACCCTTTGAGTTACTCCTGTTGGCATCATCACTTCCCAAAAAAAGGTTGAAAAAAGTGGTTGCCCACGCACAGCAGCAGTTTTCACCCAGCACAGCTTGCTCTCTTCTATAGCAACAAAGCAACAACTAGGATTGAGCCTGAGGCTCAAATTCTATCCATTAGAATATTATTACAGGCTTTATGCATAGGCCTGTCTTCAGGACAAGAGACTATTTTTATATACATTAATGTGTTCTATATGCAGTAGTTCTATTAATAGACATGGATAAACACTTTCTTCTCCTATGTAAAGTGACAACTAAAACAGCTTAAGGAAGCCCGGTGTCAGTAAAGCTCTATCTCCAAGGATTTAAGACCAAATCAAGAACATCCATCGGGATGCCTTAAAAACTGCCAGATCAGCATTGGAAGGCTACTTACCTAATTGAGGATGCCCCCTTTTCTACAATACTATGCTTTATCAATAATTAAAGGATGAGGAAAACGTTACCAGCAGTGAAATTTTACTTCAGACCATCCTGCATTTAACCAGTAACTCTGGAGACTGTGGCAAAGGTTAGGGAAAAAGTAAGCACGAAAAAACAAAATCTGAAAAAAAATTAACCCCCAAAGCTTTAGAACAAAACAGCAGTCTCCAAAGAACAGGAGGCAAAAAGAAAAGCAGAAACTGCCTCGAGTAAACTAAACCACAGTATCAAACACAAAGCTTGCTGATGAAGAGAAATGTCTAGCTTTTTTATTGTTCTGTGTCAGTACTCGTGGGTTAAACAGCATTTTGCTTTAAAAAAATGGCTGGTTTCATCACAACAATTAGGCTTGTTAGGTTTTTCTCAAAATCAGCTTGGTCATGAGCCTGTTACTAAATGTGATAGCAAAGTAATTCAGAGGTAGCAACACCTTTTACTTGTCCCTGAACGCTGGCTTTCAAACAACACACCCTGAAGAACTTTGTAGACCATAGTCGATGGGTGGTATTACATCCTGCTGTTCCTGGAGTGTACTATTAAGAGCCCTTTGTTTCTTCTTCAATATAAGCTTATCAGAACAGAAGCTTGGATCAACTGCTGGGTAAAATGTATTCCAAAGTTTTAAAGTCCAAGATTTAAAAGTCATAATCGACAAATATTTCCAACAAATATGGTGTGGCACATTTATAAATTAAAAAAGAAACAAAAATGTAGTTGGAAGTGGTTTTCACCTACAGTTAGTCACAGAATACCAGAATTGCTGAAGCTGGGAAGGCTGTCTGGAGATCATCTAGTTCAATGCCCCTGCTCAGAGCAGGGTCACATACAGCAGGTTGCTCAGGACCATATCTTGTTGGGTTTTCAGTATCTCCAAGGATGGAGACGTCACAACCTCTTGTCCTGTGACCAAGAATATTCTTGCTCTGTCTTCTTTACTTCCCTCTCCCCATCAGGTATTTACACACATTGATCAGATCCCAGTCTTCTCAGCCTCTCCTTGTATGAGAGATGTTCCAGTCCATTAATTGTCTTTGTGGCCCTTCACTGGACGCATTCCAGTATGTGCATGTCCATCTTGTACCAGAGAGCTCAGAATTAGACATGGTACTCCAGATTTGTCTCAGCTGGCATGAGCAGTGAGGAAGGATCACCTACCTCTAGTTGATGGCAATGCTTTTCCTAATGCAGCCCAGCATATTGGTCATCTTTGCCATGAGGGAGCATTGCTGGTCAGAGTGCAGTCAGTTGTGCTGATTACCTAGAAAACGGCACTTCCATATTTGTGTGCATACACACACTTAGGGGAGTCTCCTACTACTCTGTTTTGTCAATTACATCTCTCCTGTCCACATCACCCTCAACTCATTTCTTGACAGCCCAGTCTACCATTTCCCTCACTTGAATGTTGGTCATCATCTCCCTCCCATGTCGTTCCTGGTTTAAAGCTCCCTCTCTAAATTGTCCAGCCTGTGGAAATTATGCTTTTGCCCAACTTGATGAGGTGGATCCCATCTCTTCCTAGCCATCGTCAATCCTCAGAGCAGGTCCCATGATCATAGAAGTTGAATTCCTGTTGTTGACACGAAATATGCAACTAGTTGTTGACCTGCAGGATCTGTCCACTCCTCATCAAGCCCCCTTTCTCCTCAGCCACCCTGGTGGACTGACCACCTGGGCTCCCATGCCCTTGACCCTTGCCCTCAGAGCCATGTAGTCATGACTAAGTGTCTTTTCTGACTAGATCAACAGAGGACCATCTACCTAGGAAGATAAAGTAAGAGTACACTATACATTTCAGCAGTGGCGACTCAGGACTGAAACATATAGACAATTAACTACTATGTACCTTTTAAATTATAAGATGTGAAAGGGATCCAAAAATATGTCAGATAGGGAAAAAAAAAATCTCTAAAATGTTGCTATAATAATTCTACGAAAACTGATTTTTTTTTTTTTTGGTCACATTTGATGACATTTAAATTAGAAAATTATTATGAAGGCTCTCCATTTGGGAATAATAAAATTACACTAATTGGCTGAAAAATGTTATACTGCTTGACAGGAAGATATTTTTCAGTTTAATTTACATTCAATTTGAACCACCTTACAGCCAAAAATATTTCAAAATTCTCTTCATATCAGAAATGCAAATAAAGTTAATTTTTGAAAGATCATCTTCACAATTCAACTTGACCTAGAACTGGGGCCTGAGCTTCCAAGGTCAGAGTGACTAGATGAACAAGCAATCTTAGAATTTGTGCAGGGGCTATATTGAATCCAGAAATGATTTCATTCTCTCTGAAAACTTCTGTTCTGTGCCTACAAACCCACCCAGGGAACTTCTTTTTCTACCAGCTGAAAACTGGGAAGATCATAATGACAGGGATTTTTCTTTTTTTTTAAATTTTTTTAAGAGTTCATAACTTTGAGCATTACCCAGCACCTCCCAAAACTCTGGAAGAGTTCTCTTGATTTATGTTTATGTAGTCTGAATTACAAAATCAAGTAGTCTTTGAATTTTATGCCAAGGCACAGTAAAGACTGGTTTACACTAAATAGAAATTATTCCTTCTGCATTTTTTTAAATTTATAATTCTGTCTCTTGTAATATTTTTTTCATTCTCTAGAGTCCACAATATAATAATACAACTCAAAATCCAAAAATAAACTGAAAGATGAAAGACAAATTTAATTATTTCAAGAGTTTCCTTGACTCTCTACAAGTTGTTCCATTCCGTTCTATCAGGTAAGTCGCCTGATGACAGGAATGATTGTTTGAGTTGTGTTTCCAGCACATAATTTATTGCTACTAAAGATGGGATGAAAATGAAATGTACGGTTGTTTTTCAAATTTATTTTGAAGTGCAAATTTGAATATACTTGTAGCCTATGGGCTTTTTCCCTTTGAAATAAAGTCAGCAGGTCACTAATGAAAAAAACACCGAATCAAGCATTTGTGACTACTTTGCTTCCATTTTTCTAATAAGTCAATGGTAATTAATGCATCCACAATTACACAGTGCCAAAAAAAAAACTGTTGTGCATTTACTCAAGTGACAGACAAGTGTGATGTCCTCAGGCATTTGGAACATTTTACGAAGTGAGGGACTAGCAGAACATACTCTGACATCATCCTGATGCTTTTCTATTGTATCTAACCTATCTACGTCCAAAACATTGGGAAGCACTATATGCACAGAAAACTTGAGATTCTTTTCAGATGAGGTGAGAAAGTTTCAGATCAAAGTCATGAAATAGTAAATTATTCAGCTGCTCAGCCATGCAATGAATGCTGTAAGTCTTTATGCTATTTGTGCTAGCTACAGTTTACAGAGACCCATGGCCTCCTGCCATTGCTCAGTATGAAGGTCACTAAAGGGAAAATGCTTCCATTTCTTCTGAGAGAATGAAAAAGCTCCATCAAGAAGAGGAAATGAACAAGATTTTCCAAATAAAAAAAACAACAGCAGACTAGATTGCTCCATAGAAAGAAGGAAACAACCTCGTAGAAACATGGAAATACTGACTACATTTAACTGAAATTTTATAGGTCCCTAGGCTGATTTTTTTTGCTGCTCGAAATTTTTACAATCATTATAAGAAAATAACATCAGAACATAACATGAGAAGAGGCGTGCCAGCTCATATCTAAGGTACATTTAGCTCTGGGCTAAGCGCATAGACATTTGGATCTGATGATTTCAAGTGATTACCTCTAGTGCTAGAATAGAAGAGGTAATAACTTGTGGATTACCATACATCTTCTCAACGTGCTCATGACTTTATGAACTTCCCATCATCTCTGTTTTGTTTCCCTCCTCTATTGAGCATCACAAGCAGAGAAGCCAGTCTGCTTAGTTATTCTTTGTACCAAAGCTCATCTCTCTCTTTGATTGCAACCCTCTGGGTACCTTTCCTGTTTTTCAAGATTCCTGTTAAAATAAGGAAAATCTGAAAGGCACAGTTTTCCAATCACAGATGCAGCACAGATTTAAGCAGTGGAATAACAATGTTCTGTGCTATTTCTATTTCCTGTTGTAATGATTCCTGCGGGAAAGCTGCATTATGCTTACTTTTTGACTGCTGGCAAGCAAAGAACTGCTGGTTCCGTAGAACTCACTACTGTTAGCACTGAGATGGAAGGATCAACTCAGAATGCAGTTTATGAAGATTAGGATTAATCTTCTCCTATAGGCATCAGTTCACATTTGTCTACATAAAATTTGGATCTTGTTTAACACTTTTTGGAAATCAAACAAGATCTTCCTCAACTGCTTACTTGTTAATTTATTCAAAGAATTCCAATGTATTCATGACACATTGCTTCCCCTTACAAAATGCATGGTGACTCTTTACCACTATGCCATGTTTATTCACATCTCAGCCAATTCTCTTCTTTAGATGGTATCTCATCACCTTTCCTTACAATGGTCACCAGGCTTACGGGGCAGAAGTTCCACCCACCTTTTGAAAACGCAGCAGTGCGTTTCCCATTTTGATGATACTGAGGATGTTTCAGCTGAGAAGTCATTCACCACAGTCAGCAATTCAGCTATTTCTACCATAAGTTTCTTTACAATTATGTTTCAAACCTTTAGGTAACCTCTGATCAGCATATTTAAATGCTAAAAATCCTTTAAAAATATTATAAAATATTACTTTATTATTCCTGAAGAAACATTACATTTTCTTCAAAATTATAAACAGTCTATTGTCAGGCCTGACAAATTTCAACCCTGGTCTAATGACATTTTTAAAGTCTAGTTTCTTGGGAACCCTCCAGACAGGAAACATCTGGTTTGTCCCATTAGAAAACTAAGCCTTTACTTCTAGATTTGCCTTACACAAGACACTAATTTTCAAAAACAGAATATAAAAGATTTGCATTTATCCTGGCCTTTCTTTGATTGTGTCAGGTACTGTATATTAATTGCAAGCACTGTGAGTGTGCCATTGTATTTCTTGATTAGGTCTATTTTTCTAATCTATAATTATTGTCATTTGAGTTTTTTTAATAGCATCAGTTGTACACTGTAAAAAAGTACCAGTTATATGTAACTGGAAGACTGCTAAAAGTTCTGATTTTGAACCAAGACTCAAGCGTTCAGGTTTAACAGAATAAGAAAGGGTGCATCGCCCCACAGAAGACCCTATCTCATTACAAGGCAGAGTGGGAATAGGAATGGACAGTGTGATGATATTCATCCAGACAGACAGCAGTACACATACTGGCAGCTTAATTGTTCAATTATTTTTTTTATAGGCAAAGCAAAACTTTAAGAAGGAACTTAAAATTAATAACAGGTATTTTTAAGGAGTCTTCCAAGTCTGAATTGTTACACAGGAAAATTATAGAGGCATCTATTTGAAAACATAACAAGTAACTCTCACAGAATGAGAAAAGACAGACTCTGAAAGATCTTCAGATACAAGACAAGCCTACGTTTAATATGACTCAAGTAGGAGGACTGAGCTGGAAGAAGAAAAATCAGATTTGTTACAAAAAAAAAAAAAGGCAAAGTTGAAATGTTATTTTTATGGCATTTCAGACAGATATGAACAAGACAAGACTGTATTTATCCAGCCAAAAGGTTAAAAATTTGCATAATAAAACTTGATGTGACCTGAGCTTTATGTACAGATGTATGCAAACAACTATCCATCTCCGAGATTCTAGACAGAAAGAATCTGTTAGAGAGAGGGTAAGCCTGAATACAAAAAAATGAAAGGGATGTGCAAATCAAAGAGGATGTCTGCCACAGAATGATCAGAGAGAGCTAGAGACATAGGCAAAACATGGTAAAGCTCCATATTAACAACACTGAATTTGCACTAAGTCCAGAAAAACACAGGTTCCAGACAGACCCAGGTTTTACCATCCATAGCCGGTGACTCTGAATTACAGACAGTAGATAAATTAATATTTGTAAATGCTGTTAACACCATAGTTCAGGTAAGAGAGAAAGCGTGATGGGGATTCAGGACAGAATGCCGTGAATGAAAACATTGAAAAGGAGTATTCTGTGAAGAACATGCTTAAGGGTAAGGAGAGAACAGATGAAAGATAATTGTATTACAGCATCCATTTTTTTCCATTATTTTAGCCATTTAATCAGATTATTTCACTATTTAGATTAACAACAATAATGCATCAAACAATATTGGCACTCTTGTGGTTATTTACTTCCAAATACTTGATGCAGCAGAAGGACTCCACTGACTTAAACAGGCTTTCAATAAGTCTCTATCCTGCCCTCTCAAATCTGACAAATATGCTTTTGCCCTATAACATTCTCAAGAGGCAACTTGTCTAAATATAATTAACACATCAAACTATTGTTAGCACTAATTAACTAGTAAATCAACAGTTAGCTAACTAATTAGCATACTAGTGCTCCCCAGATTCAAGTAATTTATTATTTTAATTTCAGCAAATATCCCCACCAAGTAGAGTGAGGCAAGAACAAGATGCTTTAGAAACATGTTTCTTACTACTTGAAAATGAGAGGATGTAATAGATCTACATTTTTAGAAACAGTCTTGTTTGAAAGTCAGAAAACAAACAGCTTGTTTTGATTACAAAGTTAATTGATTTTCGAGCCCTAAAGTAACATGTGGTTCCGGTTGCATGCAATTGTTTTCTTTAATCCAGCAGAGTTGGCTTAAACTGTGTGAATCCGTTCCTCAGACTCCTTTTTATCCAGAGCATGGGCATTTTCAGTTGGGGAAGACAAAAGTTTCAAATCTTTCCCTGGTTGGTTTTCTTAGCTAAGAGAAGGAAAATGGTACTCTGGCTCTACTCTCCAGTTTTCAATTTTTTTCTGACAACTTGTATTATGAAACGTAAAATAGATGGGTTGGTCTTTGGAAGCTATATTGCAATTTATAGTAGTTTTCAATAATATAGTATAATTGCTTTCATATACTAGTAAATTTTACTCCTTATGTGCACTAAGAAATTAATTTAAAGCTGTTATGTTTTCTCGATATTTTCCCTAGTCTGAGAAGATGATACTTACATTTAAGCAAGCAGACATTTTCTGTACACAAAATGAGAATGTTTTATATATATCTAGTTCCATAGCTCAAGTGGAACAGGGTTTTTCCTAAAGCAATAAATACTTCTCTATTCATATGTTATGTTTCACACTGTTAGGCATTACCATTTATATTTTACTGAAATACAAATAGTAAACCTTCTTTTCTTTGCAAATAGAAGGGACAGAAATTCAAAGGATTAACACTGCACAAACACAAACAGGAAAACTCAGTATCTCACAATTAACAGAGCAAGATATTTTTCTACTAATAGGAGTTTTGATTCATTCACCCAGCTAATGGTTGCAGCAGCTGAAGGCACTGCCCTGGACTTTTTGTTGCCACCCCTCTGCTATAGCTCACTGTCCCTGCAGCTGTGGAATGAGATGAGAAGCATGCCCAGCTCTAACCTAGCTTCCTCATCACGTACTCCTCATCTCAGCTCTTCCTCCACCTTCAATTTACACCAGGACGCCAAACTCTGCACTGAAGTTACCAGTGCGCACACATCAGCTCTCTCCTGCCAGCTCTGCTGTGTGGGCACTAGTCTTCAACTAAAGACGATGCCCAGTAGCTAGGATGACTCTATCCTAACTCACTTTTTCTAGATTTGCCACTCTTTTGCCAAAACCCCTGCCCGCTGGTTATTCTCTTTTAACACTCTTTCCCAAGGCTGAAATTTTTCATAACTGGGAAAAAGATAACTTTAGTTTGCATTAAGATAACTGAAATACATGTTAAAAATCTAACATCTTCCTGATTTTAGTTGTGGAAACCACCAGCTAAAATCCAGGATATCATTGTATGGCAGAGACGCCTATGTTTCTCTCTCACTTAGAAACACCTACAGCATATTAGCAAGACTAGCTAAAAAAGGCTTAGGGCAGCAAGCAGGTATGTGTTTTACATATTTAACTCCAGTTTTCAGGAGAAAAAACTCAAACCCTTAATGCAGTCTCTGCAAATAAACGAGATTGCATTTGAGAGACTATCAGGATTTTATTCCAAAATTAACTAATAAACTAATTCTAATTATTACTAACTATGAGGATTTTAGGTAAACAGAAATAATTATCTTAATTAAAGTGATTAGGGTTCAAGATTTAACTTTAATTTAATTTAGTTTTGCAACACACTGTACAGTTTATAAGAGAAATTTTCTACCACTTTTGAACGAAAGTACTTCCCACAGCAGGTAACTTTCAGATGTGTTATTTGTCTAATAAATGACCAGCATCACATTCCAGAACATTTCTAGAGTTTTAAAAGTTTTTTTTACAGTCCCACCTACCATAACCCTGCTTCACTTACAACATATACTGTCAAATTGCAGGACCAGTGAGATAACTACAAGCTAAAAATTAATCTGATCGCAGCAGAAATATATTAATTTAAATAATACACAGCAAGATGTAGACTGACCTGTCCAGTAATAGGTTAGGTGCAAATAAAAGCTTTCCTGGGTGTTCCATAGAGCGCCAGACTAAGCCAATCATCAGTATCTCTAACCAGGCACATTCCAGTAGATGGACCTGATCATGGAGTGTTAAATCCACAAATCCTGAAAGAATAAACAGGAGACAGTAAAAACACTCCAGTTTTGTAAGCGGAACAACACTATTCAGAGAATCTGGTTAAAAAGTGCATTGGAGCTGGATAACCAAAAAGAAAAAGCAATAAAATATACATTTGTCCTCTTTACATTTTGGGCTGGGTTTTGTCTATTATTGGGTGCGCTGTGGCTCCATCCCATAAACAGTCAGCGCTTTCCAGACCTTGGTTGTGTCCTGGGCTGTACCCTGCCCCAAGAGCAGGGCAAGAGCCAAGCGAGCCTCTCCATCCCCACGCCTGTTGCTGAGGGAGGGAAAATGGAAAAATGCCTCTTATAAAATGAAATTTTAGGTTTAATCAGCTAATCCCACACCACTTTTTCCTGGTGGAATGCGGTTTTACAGACTCATGAACAATTCATCGTACTGCAAGTGCCTTACCTGGCCCAAAGCAGCATTTCAAATATCCTAGCAAGCAAGGGCTGATCAGTGCACGATCAGAATTCACTTGCTTGTATTTCTATTGGAGTATAGCACCTGGAGGAAGGAGGTGACCTCTCTTACTCTGTATTTTAAAAATGCTACAAACAATAAATGCAAAAGTGCTTACAGCAATACTAGATTATGAATTAAAAAGAATAACAACACAGGTAGAGATGAAAGCATAATGACAGTGGGCATGCCTGCATTCGTTTCATGGAACATGCTATATTATTCTCTATTTGAGATTCTTGCTTTTCATGAACGTTACTTTCAATCCAAAGATTAGCAAAGAGGAGATTGCATAATGCAATTTATTGGATCCTAGCATAAGTTATTATTTAAAATTAGCATGAACTTGCTAAAATGAAACATGTAGAAGTTCCCTTAAAACAGATCTTATTTATCTTTTACTCAGCATTATAAGTGAAACATATTATTGAAGTTTGCCTTTTTTTTTTCTTTGCAATTGTAATTGATTCCTATTAGCCTTCAGAACACAAGTTACAGGGTAAACTACCTCATCCACCCAGTAAACAGCACTGATTTTGCATCTGTGTTGTCTCCTCACTACAGATATATACTGAGTCAGTTTTGACAAATATACCTGACACACTCTCCAGCACTATCTTGAGGGGGAAAAAAAAAAAGAACAAAACACATATTTTGAAAGTTAAATATTGTACTAAATGTTGTGCTCTGAAATATATTTTTCAATTAACAAAGAGGAAGGGAAGGAACGAAACATAGTTCACAATAACTTAGAAAATACTGTTATGTTCTGCAAAACAGTTGTTGACATTATTATTTTTAATGAAAACATGTGAGAGAGCTAATCAGTCTATTCATAAAGAATCATTAAAAAAAAAGAAACAGCTTTGATACATCTGACAACTTAAATAAAACTCATCTACCAATCATTAGGAGTGAATTTAGACAGTTGCAGTACCTGTTATCTTTACGAAAGTGGTAACTATTGTTGGGGGAGGGAGAATAGTCTTTTCCTGTATTTTTCCTTTATTACCCAATGCAAAAATGACTTGCAGACTTCACAGACTGATGGAATGGCATTTGTCTGAGTCACAGGGCAAGCAAACAATAAACACCACGTTTCCTATTAAATATTGCCTTAGCATGACAACACAAAATAATACAGTGGTTTTATTTATGCTTGAGGAGTACCACAGCAACGCGGGGACACAAGTCCCCATGTGGTGTCTGAAGTTTGCAATCAGTGCATCACAAGTCAGTCATATTGCCATCATTTCACGTGGCTGCACGCTATTCTGCAGCACATTGCTTTGGTTCTTGCAGAAAAAACTAAGCTTCTTACAGCTGTGGCAATTCACTTTCCTGTAAAACTCTGCTCATTCCACAATATTCTAGAGCAAAATCCTTTGCCACACTGTCTCATTCTTTATTTTTACTATACCTATTCTCAAACTCCTTTTAGGCCCCACCTTTTTTCTTAGCTCTATTTTTCCCCATCCTCTCATATGAAATTTCAGATTGCATTGAGGCTAGGTAATCTGCACAAAAAATAAAGAGTGAAAAAGAAAGCCAATAAATTACCCCACTGGTATTGTACAGGAGGAAAATTTTGTTAGCCTGCTTTGAGGATAGAAATATACTGCCCAATGCTAACATCTTTTAAAGTACCTGAACATGAATACTTTGCATTAAAATGACTGGCCAACAATATTATTGCTGCCTGGAATATTAAACTGATTTCAGTGAAGCTAAGAAGTTTCAAAAAACTGGGATGAAAAAGAAAACTGACTGTGAGTCCGTATTTTAAAGCATTAAATGATCTGTCAGCCTGCCATCTACTTTGGGTTCTATAACAAAATAGCTAACACGAAACTTGTTTAATGCAGGTTTAAAGGTCTGTAATATAACAATACACATCAATTAATAAAAAAACTTATCAAATTACCTTGATGGCTTTTTAGGTGACCTTATGGGTTTGGTTGACAAAAATAAGAGTTTTGATGAAACACACTTCTATGAGACATTGGATTTCATAAAAATATGCAACAGATTAACTGAATTAAAATATTTTAAATGACACATCTCAGTATGTAATGGTAAAAAGGTAATGAACTGAACTGAAGTGTTTCTAAAGGAACGCCATGCAGTTTACTTCTTTACCCTAGGCAATTTTTTTTAATGATGGCATGGAAAAAACAGAAAGCGTGATTCAGATGTCATGGTGGCGTGTGGGAAATAATGCAAAAAGCAGGTGGATAACGTAAGCAATCTAAATCATTCACTAGCTTCATCATAAAAAAAAATAGACATATGTTTAAAACCAAGAACATTAAGCATGTATACAAGATGGAAACAGAAGCAGCAATGAAAAAGGACTTGGAAATTATGGAGAAAAATCAGCCCAGTTTGAGGTTCCAGTGGAAGCTATATCAAATAATGACGAACTTTATAAAAAGCCAGGGAAACTCTGAGAGAGTCAGGAAGTTAAATTACCTCTGTGCTACCTCAGTCTGGTAACCATTCTGCAGATGGGATGAGAAGTTGCACAGAATGATAGAGAAACACCAAAACTAATAAAGCATTGAAAAACATGCCCTCTAGTGAGGAATAAGAGGAATTTAGTTACTCCTTGCAAAGCTAAACAGGCTAACGGGGTGAAGGGACTCCAAAGGCTAACTATCTAAAGAACAAGAGAATGGCATTACTAAAGAGAATGGCATAAAGTAGAGAAGCCCATGCTGGAAGTACCAGCATGTGAGACTGCAAATGAGGAGCCATTATTAACAAAAAACCCAGTTATTATCTAAGCAACATACTAAGTTTTCATGAATTAGCTATAATCAGAAACATTAACCAAGATTTAATTATTCCTTTTAAGACATATTCATGTTCAAGTAAGCTAATTCAGAACAATGTTACAAAAGGTTAAATTAAATGATGAATAAATCATTAGTCACTTCATCACTCAGAGCATGCTGCACTTTAATATCTCTAAAATTATGTGTAGATGTGCACTGCATTCTCAAATATCAGCATTCTCCTAATGCTGGCAAGTTTTGAAAGAAAAGTACTTTTGAATTCTAAATTTTGGGTTACTGTGTTTTAGGGAAAAAGAAAGACCTTCACTGTTGATAAATCAATTAACTGCTACTTATGGATACAACCTGTATCTGACTCCACACCCCAGGCTGACCAACAGCATGACCTTATGGGACATGTCGAAATCCTTGTGGCTAAAACCCACAAGAGCTAGACTGCCACTAAGCCATTCATGTATCGTATGCTTGGCAGCAGAAAGACACTTACAAAATAAAAGCCATGGCTAGACTGTTCTTTTTCATATACAGAAAAATTAACAGTATTTTTGAGTGACTGCCAACACAGAACACAATAATTATTCCATGAACTCTTCTATAAATACGAAAATCTGAACTTCTGAAAAGCCAGAAAGGTCTTCTGACCACTCAGCTAAGAGTAGGCAGCAATTAAATTTATGTTATGTGTAGAACACAAAATGCTAATGTACAAACTAAACTGATTATCCTTCCTAATATCAAGCAGCAGTACGTTCCACACCAGTGACAATATGATACAGATCAATCTCTTCCAGACAATAAGACACCTTGAAGCAGCAGTGGGTCCATGGAAGAAAAGCTATTAAAAGCTCTACTTAGGCAAGTGGTGACATTAGACTTGGGAATCCAAAGTCTATGACCCTATCATCGTAAAAAAAGGAAGGCAGCAACCACCTGCAACAGGTATGAGTAAATCTCTTCATAAACTGGAATTTGGGCAATTGTCCAAAGGGAAGGGTTGCCATGAAAGAACACAAGGACTGCTGGAAGTAGGATCAGGTAAAGCATATATCCCTGACATCAACAGAGAAGTGGTTTATGCACTATCTTGTTTTCCTGCAGTAAGGAACATCATAAAGCTCAGATGGTTTTCATTTATTGTTACTGTGACATACATTGTGAACCTTACAGTCCCCTGGAATAACCACCACCAACACATCTATACATGTCAAATTTTACCAATCAAATATTTTGAAACTAATAAATTCATCTTTTGACCTAATAAGTAGCTATTTTATCAGAAACAATTTCTCTAGCAATTAGCATTCTCTGAGACCTAATATCCAGTGTCATTGCAGATTTAATCCTGCAACAGCAAGTCCTCCAGTGGGTACTTACCATCATTTGGGGATCATTTAATTACCATAATTTTGCAGCTTCTACTCATATTCTTAAGACATAAGTAGAAGATGTCCAGACTATTTATCTTCCCACAAAAAAATTATAAAGTAATCTTCTTTTTTCATTTGATCCTACCTAAATGTTTATACCATATGTCTTAACTACCATGATGGGCACTTGAAATATAAATTCCAGCCAATTTTCACAAGACAATAAACAACATTGTGTCATAAAGAATGATTCTGTCTCCTGGTGCTTTGGAGGAAAGTAAAGCAAAAGCAGTGTAAAAGTTTTAAAAGCAATAGCAAAGGTCCATCTAGCAAAGTATCCTATTTACAACAGCAATTGATACCAGATGCTTATGGCAAAATGTACAACAGGACAATCAGACAAACATATGCTTCTACAGAAACCTTTCTCAGGCTCTAGTGGTATGTAGCTCAGGGACTTCCAGAGCCAGAGACGGTCTTTTTGTGCTTCATGTCCCTTAACATTTTTTCTTCCAAGTTTGTCCAGATGCTTTTAAAACCCACTTAAGCATTTAATCCACTTCAGCTTTTTAATCTACTCTGGAAACAGTACTCTCCAGTAAGAAGTTTCATACTCTAAGTTAACAGTAGGAAAATAATAATCTCCTGTTGTTTTTTTTTTTAAAAAAAAAAAACTCTTACTTTCATTTGATACATCTAATTATTTTACTGAAAAATATCATAATTCTCTAGGTCATCATGTCACTGCTAATATTCTCTTTTGCACACATTTTTAGTATATTCAGTCATTCCTCACATGGAAGTTACCCTGTTCACCTTTGAACTTATCTTCTCCTTCTCAGAGCATTTTCCAGTTCAACTATAGTCTTTCAGAAACGGTGAGACTGGGACTCAGTTTTTCAGTCTGTCCTTGCCTTCATCACCTTAGTCAACTTAATATCACCCACAGTTTTTGGCACTTCTATTCATGACTTTTTCTCCAGCTAACTTATGAATACGCTGAATATAGGCCTAACTATTGAACTCCAAAGGTTATCTCTCCTGAATGTCCTGTCTGCTTGTTTGGAAAGTCTTTAACCTGATAGCAACAGGAATTTTCATTATATCTCTTACATTAAAAAAAATATAGAATGTCCCACTATACAAAAATGTGTGGGAAATCACAACTTTCCTACATTGCGTGTCTTAAATTTGCACAGATGAGCCACTATTTTTTTCTATCTTAATGCTGTATTTTGAAACATGGCAACAACCACAGAAAAAAGCTGTTACTCAGAGCTCAATACAGTATCTCAGCTATGCAACCATCACATAATAGGCCATATTTGGAACAAAACACTAATTAGATTGGCAAAGACAGCAGGAAAGTAGTGGTGAGTGCTGCCACCTAATAGCTAGCAACCATTCAATAAAGCAACCAAATTGAGAGAGATTTATACGGACAAAAATATCTAAGCAGATGAAACAGACAAACAGAAAAACAATTCTGACAGCAAGTTTTGTTCTCAAGAAACAGCCAGGAAGAGGAAAAACAGCATCTGTTTCTCCTAACCTAAAGCACACTGGAGGACCAACAGCTGAGTCATCACTGACCAAGGTGCAAAACCTGTGCTTGCTGTACCGCCATGAGCTCAGTGCCCCACCTCTCCGCTTCAAGCAGAGAGGTGAGACCGCATCTATGTGTTTATCTAGCACGTAAGATGGCATTTGGGTCTGAACAGGACCTATTTTGAAGATTGAAGATAAAAAAATCTCTAAAATCCAACATTTTTAATCCAAATATTTTGCTAAAAAAAAAAGTAATCGCCTTATTTCATTTTTTTTAAAGGGACATTACTTTTGTTTCTGTAAATGGGGTCAGAAAAAAATTAACTACAATTTGCTGAGCTCCAGGGAGGAAAGTCTAAAAGACAAAAACAGAGCAAGTGGAACAATTGTAAGAGCCTCTAAATACTTTGTCTGCTCTTTCAGAAGTCTCTATTTTCACTGCCTGTAGAATTATAATACAGCAGAATACCAATCCGAACTTATACACTATCTCCTCTAAGCCTAAACAGTCTGTCAGAAACGAAATGAGATCACAGAGAACAGCATCTGCTCTTAATTACTGTTAATTCCTTTTAAAAATTTTACTTCACATTTGCCATTTTCAGCTCAAATGGTTCTAAACCTCTTCCTGAAAAATAACAATTACCATTTACAGGAGTAAACATAATATGAGTTAGGGATGTTTGGGGTTTTGGGCAAAACCCAAAAAGTCAGAAGGATCATGAGGCCCTGTTTTCACGGTCTGTATTTGTATTGAAAGTCACGATCAAGCCCTTCTCCTCCGCAGGAGGTTTCTGTCCTCCCTAAGCTGACCTTAGGAGATCTGCCTTATGGTTTGATAGGCAAACTGTCCCAGCCAAACTCCCCACCTGCCGCTGTCCCCGGATTGGGATGCTGCAGGGATGTCGCATTAGTCGCTTTTATTTCAGATCCCATTTCTAGGAGCTGCTCTGTTCTGCTTCCACCTGAAAGCTGCACTGTGATGATTCCAAAAGGCATTTTTCAGGTAAATGAGAACCCTTTTAACTGTTTTCCATGAACGTGTAAAGTTATCATGACTTGACTCAATGTCTTCTGCTTCCACAAGAAGTGCCTACTTTTTCAGGCCTGCCCAGTCCATATCTTTTCAGGAGGAGTTCTTGAGGCCGTTCCTGGTGCAAACAGCCAATGCCTCGTTCCAGACAGGAAACTCTCCTTCCCTCTTCAGGTACAGAACAGTCTAAACTATGATTGAACATACCCTGGGTAAATCAGATCTAATAAATACTGTCCTATTTCAAATTTTCTATGCCAAAGCAAGCTTGTAATGAAGTTAGCCAAGTGGAAGCTGATCTACTCAAAGTCTGTTCTCATATGATGAGGGATAATGATTTTAAAATAGAGGGAGGTAAATTCAGACTGGACATCAGGAAAAAGAATTTTACACTGGGGGTGGTGGAACACTGGCACAGGTTGCCCAGAGAGGTGGTGGATGCCCCATCCCTGGAAACATCCAAGGCCAGGTTGGACAGGGCTCTGAGCAACCTGATCTGGTTGGAGACGTCCCTGCTCCTTGCAGGGGTATTGGGGGTTTAAAGATCCCTTCCAAGCCAAACCATTCTATGATTCTACAATTCAATACTTTGCACCAAGCACAATCTGGATTTAGTGGAAACACTTCAAGGGTAGTGACAAATAATCATCACTGGTCAGGCATACATTCTCTTCTCCTGACAAACCCTTGCCATATTTTAAATGAAACACTGCTGTCTTGCCTGAGAGAAACACCAGAAGTCCACAGCACAGCACCAGCTTGGTTAGCACTGCTCCGGGGGAGACGGGCCACGCACTGTCCCAGTAAGGCTGTGGGAACACCCCACTGGCAGCCAGCCCCTCACTTTGGAGTCCTCCTGTGAGTTCTGGGGACAGCGAGTTCTCACTGAACAGCAGCCTGAGGAAATTATTCTGGAGGATTTGACTGCCTGGGAAAATTTGTCCTATGCTGGTAGATGGCCAGGCTTTGTGCCCAAAGCTCGAGGTTTCCCCCTCACTGTGCTCTCCCTGGCCTGGATGCAGCCTGGAGAGAAGACAAGCTGGGCTGCCTGGTAGCTCAAGCCCATGGCTGAAACACAGCACAGACAGACCCGGTGAAGCTAAGTGCTTTCATGTCCTGACTCTCCTCGCCTATGTCCCTGTGTCTGCCCTGACTAAAACACAGTGTTTATTCTGCAACTGCTTTACTTTGTTAACCAAAGATTATTCCAGAAAGTGCATTACGAGTACCAGTTAACACAAATACGCTGAGGCCTTCTATCAGGGAACATAATAAAAGTAATCGGCACTCACACAGCACTTTACATTTTCAAACAGCAGTAAAGCCATTAAGTATTATTAAATGTATTTTATAGATGGAACACAGAGAGGTTAAGTGCCTCATCCAGGAGGAAGCAGGAGTAGGACAGAGGTGTGGCAGGCTCTCAGCACACTCGCTAATCTTTTCAGACACAAAAATCTTTGGGATGGAGAAGCCTCCTTGAACTCAAGTGCAAGTTCTGTTGCTTGCAAATCAGGAAAAAAGGTAAAAACCAACCAAACAAACAATAGAAATAAACCAGAAGCAATTGACCTTTTCTCAAAGAGAAAGAGGAAAGAAAGCCTTATCAAGGTAGAGTTGGAGAGGAAATCGAGAGTGTGAGCAGAAAACGTGGATGCCCTGCAATAAGCAAGCATTAATTCTTAATTGGTTTTAAAACATTCACTAATCTAAGCAAGGCAATTGCCTATATAAAAAAAATCCTAGGCCTAAGCTTTCTTCCCCCTCTAAAAAAGCAATTTTGAAAGTTATTAAAAAAACAACAAATCCTAATAATTATAACAACAACAACTACTGTATAAGATTACTGATAGTGAAGGCTGCCTGCCAGTTTGCTAGTGTAAGTTTATCATACTGTTTTTATAAAACAAGAAGGGAGACATAAATATATTTTCTGTACAAAAGCCAAGCACTTCAAATGATTACCAAAAAGCGATATTCATTATTCCACAACAAATTCCTGCAGCACTATGGGGCAGTTACTTAAATGTTAACATGTTAACTATGTTAACTATCATTCATCCCCATCTGTAACCCCAGCATCCAAGGCTATGCTTTGACAACAGTAAGATGCTACTTTATGGTTCTTTCACCACAGAGAGATGTGCTATTTCTCAGGTAGTTCAGGCTTGCAAATAAAATGCACAGGACATATCTGCATACTGAGAACGGGGCAACAACAGTGGTTCCCAGTGATTTTAAGGGTAGGAACAGACCATCAGCTGCACGTGAAGACTTTTCTTCTGAAGGATATTCTCTGAAGCTTTCCCCATGCAGGTGAAGAAGGATACTAACAAAGTTTATGAGCCGCTGACTAAAATAAGTAATATGAAGTAATAGATCTTTCCTTTATTGTCTCTGCAACAATTAAATACATTACTCTAAATCGGTATCAATACTCAAGTCACTTACAAGAGGTTTGTGGGGGTTTTCTGAATTAGACATTTTTGTAAGAGATCACTGCTACGCAAAATGTTTTCCATCAAAAGCAGATCCAGCTAAAATTATTCATGGGGCTGATTATGCATTCTTGCCTGACTTTTACAAACCCAAAAGACACACTCATAAATACAAGCTGTACTCTCTACCTCATTCTTCCCCCTCCTCCTCCTTCTCCCCCTCCCTGCCCCACCAGGGCCACTACTCTCCTGGTCTGCTCTGCTGCTTTAACTATTCAGCCAACTGATGAAATAACCCAACAAGAAGGCGGAGTGGGAAAGTTGAGCAACGGGCAGCCAGGGAGCACCAACCATCTCGGGTGGTTTACGCTTTGTGTAAACCTGCCCCAAGACTTGAGGTCATGTCCAGCATGACTTGGATTTTTTTGTATGTTCAGCTGCATCCAAGAGAGCATGAGGTTTTTGGCGTCCGTTTGACCTCCTTACTAAAGTACAAGGCTGTGCTCCAATCACAACCTCAATCAAATGTAAATACTTGATGGTTCTGCGGCTGTCGAGAAAAATCATTTGAGGTAAAAGGTCTCTTTAAGCAATCACTCATCAAGTTTTTAAATAAACATATAGTCACTGGCATGGGGGGGAAAGGAAGCAGACAGAAGTAGGCTCTTTCACAGCTCTTTAAATGACCCCAGCATGCCCCTGTGAGGTTTCAAATGGTCGCTTCAATACACAGCAGGGGAGAATTTTAAAACCAAAGATCACCCTGTGAGACTTCCCAGTTGTTTTCCTCTTTTGCAGAGTGTGCCTACACGCCTTTGTTGCACCCTCTTACTAAATTCACAAGCACTGAAGTTGGCAAAGGCGTGTAGGACAGGGCAGTACATTGACAGCATCAGCGAGAGCAGCACGGTGGTGTTTCGTGCGGGGCTCTGCAGGCTTGCTCAGAGCTGGCCTGGGCAGGATCACATGCCGGGAGATAGACCTTGCTGGAGGAAGAGGGCTCTGAAGAACCTCAGGGTGGACACAGGCAATGCAGATACATCACACCGTCATATGGGTGGCAGCATAGGGGTGGCAAGTGACCAAGAACTGGTTAAACTGAGCCTGATGACCTGCTCTACCACAGGCAGCTCACTTCTACTTCTCTGCACCTTATTTTTTGCACAAATGCTACGGTATAAAAATATCCTCCTTGTTTAATTTTTTTATCCTTTTTGTTCCCTTAATTATAAGAGCTATATGAAAAACCTGAAGGCTGTCACAATACAATCAAGAACATTTTTGGAAAGAGACAAGATTACTTTGGCAAAGTAACACAAACAATCAGCTTCAGCCACTCTTCTAAACTACCATTATTTATTTATTGAAGGAATTAGAAGCTGAGATTAATTACTATCAACCCTATTCTTTCTGAATGTCCCTAAAATCCTGGGTTTATATTTTTAATTATTTCCAATAATTTTGTTTAAGAATTAAATTTTCACCATTTCAATGTATATCTTCATCTGTGCCTGGAGGATTAAGAAACATCAGTTTTGAATTTAACATCTTTTTAAATTATGACGACTTCCACGTGATGAAATTGGAAGGGCTACCCTCTCCCCTCCTTCATTCATAAAATCCAGCAAACAAAGCCCTACGCTTTCTGCCCCACAGTCTGTTCCATCCCAGGATCTACTATACTCACCACTGAACCGATTAACAATCATTGTGGCAGCATCTGGAACTAGCAGAAAAGAGGATTATTTTGCAACCCAAGGAAAAGAGGGAAAAACTGTCAGATCTGCAGTGAACTTCAAGATTAAAACTGCTTCAAGACTACAAATAGAAATTGCTCAGAACATAACGTGCTGTACCCAAGAAATGAAGCATAACCTCAGAGTTCATGGTCTGGTCATTCTTTATAGGCACTGGGAAATAAAACGAGCTGGATGAGGCACCTGCATCCATTTTATTTCTTCAGATTGTTCACTTTTGGAGCAATCTTATTTTCATCTATTGCACTTGTATATGACTAACAGAAACTATGTGTGTATATGTATTGTTTCATGCTCGTTATGTTTGGTACCTACACCAAAACAGAAACACGAGCATATATAAATACGGCTCTAATGTTTCTTTTCCCTCCTATTCTTTTCACCCCTACATGACTGGTTTTGAACAGGACCCAATCTCTAAAAAATTACCCAAGAAATTGTAACGACACATCAAAGGAAAGAAAGACAGCAAAATTAATTGCAACAATTTCCTTTAACCACTACAACAAGAAGAGCATTTTAGCAGCTGTGTGGGAGTGTCATCATCTGACAGAGCAAAGGAATACATTACAGGGAAAGCAAGACACTGGAATGCAGCTGGCCATTTATATTCATTTTCTTGTCCAGGGGAACCTTATAAGTCAGCAAGCAGCATGTTTCCAGAAAACACATCATTCACTTAAGCCCCTCTTTGTTGCACACTCTCCTTCAATGGACAACAAATCCAAGGCACATTTCAGCATCTGCAAAGCCTCAGGCAACCTCAGGAAATTGCTGCATGTTGCATAGACCAGGCTCAGGTGTTTATACAGAAGAGGGGTGTTGCACTTGGAGAACCACCACCTCAAGCTCATGCTGAGACACATGCTGAAGCTCGAGCTGGTTGCAAGCACTCTGACGGAGTGTTTTACGCTGGAAAAGGACAGGCTGGTGCATTTAAATGACTCTGGGGAATATGTCAGATTTCACAAAATAAAAATAAACAAATAAAACCAGGCTTGTTTCTACCAGGGAACACAGAATGTCTCTCTCAGCTACCTCAGCTTAGTTTCCAGCACTCAACCAGGCCCCTATTCCTACTCAGCATTGCGAAAGGTACCTCAACTCTTATGAAATCTAAGACCTTTTTTTCCCCAAATTCTCTTCTTGTCATTTTAAGCAGGTGACTAAAATATTTGAAATCTTAATGAAGTGTATTCTTTCATATTGAATAAAATGTTTCATTTTAGCTCAGTTATTATCTAGCAGAAAGGCCAAAAAAGGTCATTTTGTATTAAGTGAAAATTCTTTTTTATTGTTTGGATCTGCCAGGAAACAAAGAAATTAATTATTCACAAAACATTGATGGAGACATTTGGAAAAGATCTGGAACAATGTACAAGCTCATCCAAAGTAACTGGACCTATAAAACCGTATTTGTCATTCTTTGTCAGGACTGGAAAGGTGCATGGAATTCTATTACCTTAAAAAAGTCACAGTACTATCTTCTAATAAGTACAACAGCAGAAATTAAAGATTAGAAGAAAAACGTGTAACTTAAAATTCAGCAAGCTTCTCCTGGAATTATAATCTGATTTTTTTTTCAAACTGTTAAAGAAGTGGTAGTTTTCATCTTTCTCATTTATAGAGAAAATTGGATCTGTTTTATTTTTCTTGTTTCTTTCACCTGCTTACGGAATGTGAGTTTGACAGATTCCTCATGGATGAAAAGAAAACCTTTAGCTTGGATCAGGAAATAGATCTGCTTCACACAGTTCAGACCTAAACTAGAAGATTGTTTGATGAACAGCATCATCCTAACGACTCTCAAGGCACATTTTGGTTCATATTTAGAAGACTTCTCCCAATGGAAGGCTCTTATCCTCGGAGGCAGAACAACTGTAGTATAGGAGCCCTGAGATAGCAAATATCATCTGATTGCTCCCAAAATGATGTTGCCCACATTTGATGATATCTAGAAGATTCTTGGGTTCTTGTTATGTATTTCTAAGCTCATATATGTTTATAAGCATCTACACAAACACAGTCCTGCCCAGGGACTCAGAAGCCAAGAGACACAGTGCCAGGCTGGCAGCTTGTTAAGGAGGGGAAACCCAGCTCATCAGCACTGTACCAAACTTATTGAATGATTTCAGAGCAGTTTCTGGCAAGGTGATACCTCTATCTTCCACCAACTTGAAATCAGCACTGAAATGTTATTCCATGACATTACTTGTAAAGAAAATATCTTCTAGGAAAGCTCGTAGCAATTATTCACTGTCAGCTGAACAAGAGCAGATTTGAATTCATCAGACTCCAATGATGGACTTTTACCAATATCTCTCAGAAGCCCTACTACTGAAAAAGAAGGAAAAAAAAAAAAAGCCTCATCTGGAGTTTAAAGAAAAGAGCACTCTGACTGAACTGTCTGCTGAAATAAGACAGTAAGAGAAATGTATTTATATTGTCTGGCAGTCTCTCATTCAAATGTCAGGATCTTTCTTGAATTCTTGATTAGAAGTGGCCCCTTCAAAAAAAAATTCATGGAGTGGAACAAAGGTAAAAAAGAAAAGAAGGAGAGCCACGAAACATAACTGATTTCAAATAAATTACGAATTTTAATGTATTACATTATTGTAGACTTAGATACAATTAATTTTTCCTTAGACATACTTAGCAGTATCAAAGAACGTTTCTCAAGATAGTGACAAAGTGGCATGTAAAACTCCTGCAAGATATAAACCACTTTGGAAGAGAGGCATGCTGGTGAGGCATAAAGCAGGAGCATAATGAGCATTATAAAAATAATAGCAGAATTAATTTATATTTATACCTGTAGGATGAGAATCTTCAAATTAGGAGGGGTTTTGTTTCTCAACAGGGATATTTAGCATACTTCACAGCTTTCCCATGCAGTAGATAAAGTCCAGCAATAGCAATTTAGGGATGGATACACTATGGCACATTGTAGGAGAGTTACACAAAACTAACACAGGGAGGCATTGGCAGAGCCAGGAGCAAAGTATTGTTTCCCAGAGGTAAGGAAACATTCTTCCCAAAAGGCCTAATGTAAAAGAATATAACCCTACATGTATGCTTGGGAAAAAAAAAGGAAAAAAGAAAAGTACATTTGGTATTCATATCAGTATCAACAACTCTCCATAGATGTGTTTATATGAATATCAAGTGGGGAGAAAAAAAAAGAAAAAAAAAAAAAAGAAGTCAAAAACACCATTGATGAATATGCCATGTTTTCACAGGCAGCTCTTGTCTGTCAGCTGAGAATCTGACTATGCTTTTCAAATGTGTGAGACACTAACCAATTAATACCAGTCATTTATTCCACCATCACTGAATAAAATACACTGGAGTTTTCCTTTTCCACAGACCTTGCAAAATCCTGCCCTGCAGAAGAACAAAAATCAGCTGCTGATTCCGGAATGTTTGCCCTGTGCTTCTGCTGCTTCAGGTCACTATTTACTACCCGTACAGTGCGAACGCAGCCCAAAGAACTTCCAGAAGAATCTACTGCCATCGTGGAAGACGAAGACAGAAGAACAACTTTCGAAAAAATATGCCCTAGAATGGGAAACCAACCACAAGGTAAATCAGCAAAAAGAAAGCCCCTGGCTTCCTCTGTCTTCCAAACAGCACAGCTAAATGAACAGCCAGCCTTCGCCTCCTGGGAAGTAAAGTCTCTTATATTCCAAGGATGGAAGCAAACTTAGGAACTATGACCCTCTCTGAACTAGGATGCATCTTGATATAACTGTCTGGGGTCTTCCCTAACCCTTCAAAGCAGGGAGTGAAGGGGAAATTGCCACGCTTCCTCTTCCCGTTGAGTCTCCATACCTTCACCGCTCTAGCATAGCACTGCAGAACATATTACAGATAAAGCAGAAAGGTGCTAAGTTACACAACATCTACTTCAGCAAACAAAAAAGCCTGTAAATGGTGCCAGTAAGTAGAAGATTCTTGCCTTCTGTACAGGAGAGGGTGGAAAAGACCTCTCTGTTGGAATAGAAATAAAGACAAATTAAATTAGAAAAAGGCTTGAGTTACAGCTGTATGTTACTATTGACAGTACAGATACATAAATATTCCTGTCGAGCACCCTCATATTAATACTTGCCTGTTCATTCATGGTATACTGTCCCTCACATTGCAACTGGCTCAACTACTTTGCAGGGAACTGGACTGGGGAGCTCATACAAGTAACAGGCAACCCAAAACACACATGAAAAAAATGGTTTATTTTTAACCCAGATCAATCCTGACCTGCAGTAATACTACATTCATTTCTATCAGTAGGGCAATCTTATGATTTTAGCTCTGTTCTGGTCCGTTGTTTCTAATACAATGACCATACCCAGTTAGAGACTGCTCAGTGACTTACTAAATACTCAGCTCACTCTTCAGCAGCCCATGTAGCCACTTCTCTGCTTGCAGCCATGCTTTCTGAGAGACAGCAGCTGTTGCAGAAGATGCTTCATTATTAGGCTATTGATAAGATTGAATATTCTCTGGAAAATTTCTAATTAACTGAGTGTGTCGCAGTCCCTGTCTTTGTGAATGAGGTAATATGAGGTTTCTTGAATTTTAATTTTCTACATCACCTCAAATGCTCCAGACGGCAATTTAACAGGGAACACATCACAGCTGGACTAGAGTCTAAGTGAGTTTTTGAACCATACTTTTCCCCTTGTCTATATACTAACCTTGCTTCTGGCTCTCATGATTTCCTAATAGAAATCTGAAAAAACTCCAATCCAAAAATCTCAAGCTGCAGAGACAAAAATCACAGAAATCTCTGCCTTTTTTTTTTTTTTTTTTTTTTTCCTGAGGCCAGCCTGCTCACAGGAAATACCAGATACCCAGGAGAATCACTGGGTAACACCCGACATCCTCAGCAGTGCCCCTCTCAGGTGGGGAAAGGGAGCACGACTCCTGTTTTCAAGAGGCTTAGGAAGCTTAGGTCTAGACCCAGACTCCAGACTCCAGCTGCAATGATAAATAATTCAACTTCATCTCCCTGCTGAGGAGCCTGATGGAGAGCTACATTTCTTAGAAGGCACAGAACTTACTATGAGGAAGAGGAAGGCAATATTTTCTTGTGGCCACTCTCAGCTGAGAACAAACTCTTGGAGGACTAAGGCAATCACAGATTTCTCATTCCCCATTCCCCTGTGGGATATGCCTTAACTTGCTTTCCCTAGCTTAAATTCACAGCAGTCCATAACTAACACAGACAAAACAACACACTCTTTACACACACAGTTCATTTCCTGGAGAGATAATCAAAGAAAATAAATGAGCTGCGTAACAGATGTGTCATATAATGCACAATTGCAGCAATACAGACAGGGTAAGAGCCTATCCAGAAGAAGTCTGCAATAAATCTTTCCTAATTACTTCTATCTATCTTAAAAACTCCTATATATCTAATGTGAGGTTTTAGTGAATGACTCACTTGAACGGAAAACTAATACAGATGATACTAAAATAACCTCTAAACTGAAATTACAGCTGATTGTGCTCAGAGATGTAGTACTAGAGAGAAACTAAAAGAATTAGGCCAAAGTTATTAAACATCAAGTAAAATGGGCCAATTTATGTGAATTATGTGAACAGGGAACAATGGCTGTGTGCGCATGCACATACATATCGCATCAGCGCTTTCCAACAATCGCATATTCTTTTTGTAAATTATTTTAAGAAATAAATCAATCAGGAAGGATCATTACTGACTGTTTACTTAGAGTGGAAATTAACGAGCGTTTCTTGGAAAGTTCCAAGGTTCAGCGTAGCTGAAGACTCTAAGACAGATATGTTCATCCAAGAGTGTAAATTACTTATCAACTAAAGAAAAATAGCAGGAAATATTTTTATAAAATGATCTTTTCTTTTTAGAAATAAAATATTACAGTTTAAGTATTTAATTTCCCTAAGATTTGGCTAAAATACAAAAAAATATTACTGTGGATGCTCATTTTTGCCTCTTTGTTTGCCAAGGTCAATAGAATTTCATCTTCAAACATTTATTATCAAATGAACTTGTATGTTATTGAATGCCCAATGAACTCCAATATGTAAGGAGTTCTTCTTAAAGAATGCTAGCTCCTTACCCATTGGCTGTTACTTCTCATGTGTCATATGACAAACAAGTAATCAAGATTACTTACAGTAAGTCAATTTTGGTTACAGAAGATATTTGTTCTTTGGAACAGCTTGTTGTGAAGCCTCAAAATTCAAAACTTTAGAATTCAAATATTTCTTACTCTGGAAAGCTGTGAACAGAGTCAGCCTTGTAATAGCACTTTGGTGGACAAGAAGCTCAACAACAGCTGGCAATGCTCGCTTGCAGCCCAGGTGGCCAACCACATCCTAGGCTGCATCAAAAGAAGCGTGGCCAGCAGGAGGTGATTCTGCCCCTCTACTCTGCTCTCATGAGACCCCACCTGGAGTACTGTGTCCAGTTCTGGAGCCCCCGACATAAGCAGGACATGGACCTATTGGAGAGGGTCCAGAGGAGGCCACGAAGATGATCAGAGGGCTGGAGCACCTCTCCTATGAAGACAGGCTGAGAGAGTTGGGGCTGTTCAGCCTGGAGAAGAGGAGGCTCTGGGGAGACCTTATAGCGGCCTTCCAGTACCTAAAGGGGGCCTACAGGGAGAAACGCTTTAGCAGGGCCTGTTGTGAAAGGACGGGGGGTAATGGTTTTAAATTAGAAGGAAGTAGATTCAGACTGGGTATAAGGAAGAAATTTTTTACAGTGAGGGTGGTGGAACACTGGCACAGGTTGCCCAGAGAGGTGGTGGATGCCCCATCCCTGGAAACATTCAAGGCCAGGTTGGACAGGGCTCTGAGCAACCTGGAGAAGTCCCTGCTTCTTGCAGGGGGGGTTGGACTAGATGACCTTTGAAGGTCCCTTCCAACCCAAACTGTTCTATGATTCACCAAGTGAATTTTCACAGCATGTTACATATTCACATCCACCTTAACAGAAATTCATTTACTTAAAAGGCCATAGCAATTTTTTTGTCCTTTGCACAGAGAACAACTACAATTATGCAATGTAAGTCAAAGATAGTCACTTTTATTCTGTATTTGTTTCTAAATTTGTATCTTATTACAGCTTTCCTAAATTCAAGGAGGCTAGAAGGCTGGATAACAGACTTGATTCAATAGCTTTGGGCAGTCACCTCTCTACATCAAGTAACTACCTCTGTGAATGAGAGGGTAATATAGCACTTTCTATGAATTACTCTAAGATGGCATTTTCATAATCAAAAAATAATTCCTGACATTTATCATGCTTTTGAAAAAATATCACCTCACACATGAAATAGAGCTTTTGTGGCCCCAGAACTTTCCTAAAAGGGATACAAACTGATGCATTTCCCATAATGGCATCAACACAGGAGTTATTCTTCAGAAACTTTTTCTTCTTTTGGACAAAGAAATAAAATCTAGAAATCTACAGAATTAGCTTTAGAAGTTTATTCTTAAAATCTACTAAAACAAAAAAAAAAGTATGAAATGTTGCAAGATACGTTTCAGAAAACCCTCAAGAATATACTTCTGAGCTTATTCAAAGCTTGTATTTCTTTCTGGTCAGGAGCATCACCTAATCAGGTGAACCGCCCTGCACTTCAGCAGTGTCCAGGTACAGGCCTGACTGTGGCTTAAAAGCAGTGCACACAGCATTCCCCTTAATAAACCTGGTGGGTAACAACAGCAGGTTTTAAAAGTCATTTCAGAATCTCAGACTAAAGGTAATTCCATGTGAAATATTTTGTGGTGAGAATGATGTGATGTGATGATAGAAAATAGAGATACTTGATATTGTTAACAGGCAGCTATTCATTCTCCTAAAAGCCTTAACCTAGCTATAGAAACATTGATGATAAGAAGTCAAACTAGGGCAGTGGTTCTCTAACTGCTTTTCCTCTCCTCGCTCTGTTTCCCTTGATTGAAAATTTATGCAAATTAAGTGCCCCAGTTTGAATATATTCTTGTCATCCCCACTGCCAGGAAACTTCTAGGGGAAAAGTGGGGCATGAAGCTCAAGTATGGCTTGGAAGAGGAAATGAGACAGGGATAGTGAGCAGACAACATCCCAAGGCTCTTCCTGTGTCAGGGAGAACAGGCAACAGCCAGACCCTTCAGCTCCAAATAACCCCTGGGCAAATCACTGTCCTCCGGCAGGAGCCCTAGAAATCAGCAAGAGACCTGAGACTCAGCTGCGACCTTACTGTTAGCTCATCTGACTGACTCCCGGTATCTTCTTCCTGTGGTCCACTTGCATGTGCTCTCTACTTTTTCTCCCAGTTGGAGTCTCCTTGATGTTGGTCAGCTTGCTAACTCTCATCCTGGCACATTTATTTCCCCTTCTGTTCCCAACTCCAGGGAATGCCTAGAGTTTGCAAACCACTGCATTAGGATACCTTGAAAATTTCCAGTATCACAGTTGTTATTCAAACCCTGATCCTTTTTTCTCCTGCTATCATTCTCTTCCAGTTCCTTACTGCATCAGCTGGTGAAAGCACTGCTTATTTATGGTTTTGATCCCACACATTCCTGCAGCCAAATCTATGATCCTCTCCAAGCACTTCTGCTGAACTGTTCCTTCTGGGCTTTGGTTTCTCCCTATCTGACACAAGCTCCCAGTGTATACAACTCTCCTAGAATTCTCCCTGTCCTTTAAAATCAGCGTCTTCCCCTTGGTCTCTCACTAGCAAACAATTGTGCCACATGTCCTCATCCTTTTCTCTAATTTAAATTTCTCTACAGGAAGATAGACGCCTCATTGTGTTTCAAAAGCACTAAAAGACAATTCTATAGATAATAAAAATAAAATCTACTTGCAAGACTGGCTTTGTCTCATACAGCACCCAGAAGCTGGGGAGGAGGATGGAAAAGCGCCTTTGTTTGATTTTACACAATATAGACATGAAAGACTACAGATGCTTCCCAGACTAAGAAAACACAGGGAAGTAAAACTTTTATTTCGTATTCAACAATTTTAACTCTGCTACCCTGCATAATCGTGCTATGGCATGGTACCTCTCAGCCTGATGTTCAAATGGCAATTACCTGATTCCACTATAAGGATTGACTCTTATCTCTTACAGTCATAGTAATGAATTAAACCCTCACAGAAATTAAATCAGCAAAAGCAGCCGTAAAGTAAGATCGAGGTGCTTGCTGTCATTCCTCTTTTGCTTACAGATCTGCTCACTTCCTCTGGTTTTCCCCTGTGAAGCCAGGGGAGCAGTCAGAGTATCACTTCCAACAGATTTAAACGCGTGAGCAGAGGGGTGGAGTTTTTTAATAAGATTTTACAAATCTCCACAGCAACCCCATTAGTCAAAGAAGAAGAGACTATAAAGCAGGTATTTTGGAAGTTTTATTAAAAATTATTACAGGAATTGCAAGCCATCCCTTCTTTAAGCTAAGTGTAAATTATTGCCAGGAGGATTACTACACTCAGAAGCTCTGTAAACTGTCCTGCTCCTAAAGACATTTGGGGTTATTAACACATATCATTCTTGTATAAGATTCCTTTCCTTCCACTGCAAGCTGACTTTTTTTTTTTTCCCAAAGTCTGGTGTCACTGAAGTGCAGTGCAAAATTGTGGCTATTGTTGGCTTCTTTACACACTGTTCCTAATGTAACAGAGCAGTTTAGAAGGTCAAATAGGAAAACAATATCTTAAGAAAATAGCAACTTCTGTGGCTTTGAAATAAAAAAAAAAAAAAGCAGTGCCAAAATGTTTATCTCCTCGGTTCAAGAAGCCGTAAAATAAGTACAGCACCGTGAATCATCTCAAAACTTCAAAGCTTGTATGCCCAGCGTACCATTTTAGGGCTATTAAGTTGTACAGTTACTGTACTTGTAGTAAATAGTTATACAAGATTGTAGCAGCAGTGCCAAAGATTTCACCCTAGCAACAGAATTTCCTTAAAGCAACACTCTTTACCACAAGCTCACTGTATAAGCTCGTAATGTCTCTTACCATCTCAGGAGCTTCTGCACAAAAAAAATAATTATTGACCATTACACTGAAAATACCAGCTTCCTTTAGAAAATGCAAGTACAGATATTAAATTATATACACAGTTAGTGAATAACGAAATACAAAAAGTTAATTCCTTTGACACATCAGCATTTCTGTAGAAAAGCAAAGTAATGGTTTTGCTTGTTGCATCAAAGACCATGAAGAAAATTCACTAAACTAAAACACCTCATTCTATGAGACCAAAGGTGGTCCTATATCCCAAGATGTTATGTAAACACAGAAGAAAATAGAAAGTCATATCTTTCAGTCATATGATTCAGAAAGGAGCAGAACATTTATTTATCTATGCTCATACCTTGGCTACACATGATTTTTAGTGATTTGTCCCAATTAAATGGTAAAAGGCTCAATTGGCCTGCAGATGTAAAGTCTAGCCCATCACAATCTATTTGCACTCGCCTTATGTGCAGCTGCTTGCTCTTCCAGCTGGCTGGGGTAATCAGCAGGCACCACTGGTGTCTTCCAGAGGCCATCTGGGAGGATTTCAGCCAGAAGACCCACGAGGCCATGTAAGGAACAAGTCCTGGGGGGTATTCCGAATTTTTTGTATATGTCATAGGACACTCTACAAGATTTTTGTACGTGTAATCTGGCAAACCCACTTGTGTCAGTGGCCAAGGTTTCAAATGAAAATTAAAACAAGCTTTTATGTACTTGGCATATTATGAATTGCATTGTCATGGGAGAACTGTCTTACAGCCTCAGTTAAGTCATATTATACTTAAATACTGAAGATCATTTTCAAAGGTTATGCACAAGAAGCTGCCACAAGTTCCCTTTTCCCCAGCAATTTGTTAACACCAAAATTGCAGAGTCAACTTAAGCAAGTTCAAACTAATGCTGAACAAGTTGCAATAAAGATTTAGACCGCTTCTCACCTTCCCAATCAGCACATGTCTGCACACATACCTCATTTTGGAGATTGTCTTCACCATGGCTTTGTAACAGATCTCTGCCTACATTATACTACGCAGTCCATCAAAAATTAAGTTTCATTACTCCTATCTGTAGAATAGATTCCCTTCTATCCAGTACATCTTCTAATTAGCTCTTTCTTCTTCCATGCCCACCTATTTACATCACCAGAAAGACTGGCTGACCAAAACAACATCTCTACTAGTTGCTTTGACATGCTCCCTCTTTTTTAAAGCCTACACAGCAAAATAAACTCTAAACATGTCCCTGAAAGTCCTTACACTTATTTGTAAGCTGTAGCTTCATTACATTTCTGCTCTGTTAATATCAGTTTCTTCCTTCCTCAACAAATATGCTTTCAACCCAGCCACTTTTGTTGACTTTGTCCCTTCTTTTCTGTCACCTAAGTGTCAGAAGTGCATTTAGCTAAATGAACTTATGCAACACTTCCAAGGCTTGAGAGGTGTGCACAGGTGAGGCTGTTTCCTGCAAATGTTTTTTTTTACTACTGATAAAAAGCACATTTGCTTTTCAGAAAAAGACATTTTTATCCTTGATTCTGAAGCTTGAAACTGTACTAAATTAAATGAGAAAATAACTGAGTGGAATCCCACAATGCTGTTGCACAAAATACTTCACCTAACAGAAAAAAAAAAAAAAAGCTATTCAGTTCCTCTGTTTATGTAAGAAGCATACAAAAATCCTCTCTAATTAAGCAGTATTACAGAATTCCTAGTAATAATGGAGTATTCAATGGCAATATACTGTGGGAGTTAAAATAGGACTTACATTGCCAGACATTTATTGATAGTATATTCCAGCAGAAGGAAACTTAGGAAAACAGTCCAAGCAAAGGCCCTGTCTTTGAAAGGTGATCAGTACTTCTAAGATTTAACATCAGGAACTAAGGACTCAACCTTTTCTAGGGTTGAAATGAGAGATCCGAAAAGTTATTTAAGCACCTAGCTCCAAAATTCCTACTCTCAAAACCTTGTAAAGAACCCAAGTTTAGAGGTAGGTAAACAACTGGGCCTGAATTATTTTAAATCAGCTTTCTGAAAGACTTTAATTTCTGCTTTTGGTCACGCATACAGTCCTCCAAGTCACAACACCAAGAACCAGCTTGGTGTCCAGCACTTTGAGAAACCCCAAGTTACTCATATTCTATCTCTCCTGCTTTAGGACTTTCTTTTGGTATGATTGTTTGTACAGCATCTAATAGATCAAACGATGACCAGGAAGGGATTTTTTGGTTTTTTTTTTAACCAAAGTTCAACAGTTTTGTAGCAAATCTCACCTGTTAGAGTACTTATTAGTGTGTACACATAGAGTCACTTAGCTTAGTTTCTCCTTAGGAGCTATTCTGGCAATTAACAGGCACATTTACTTAAATGTAAAATATACTGGATATACACAAATAGTTCATAACCTTATAGATTTCATTTTCCAATTTCAGTACCTTGCTTAGGAAATAAAGGATATATTTGGTAAACCTGGCAGGTTTTTGATCTTCACCAGATGCAGTCACCTTGTGACAAGCAGTTTTAGAGAGATTTCGTAATAAAAAACAAATCTGAGTTCCCTAATAGTGTTGCTTTGTATCTAAACACATTTGCATTAATTGCATCAACTATCAAAATCAAATGCCGTAGAAGACAAATGTTTCCAGTGGACAAATTAACTTAGAATGTGGTATATTCATGTTGAATGCAAACTAATTGATTTTAACAGACTTAGACTAATTACATCTCTAAAATCAGTAGAAAAGTCATTTGAATTTAGCTGTTTTGATAGTGAATAGTTTTAACACTATGGACATACGTTCCTTTTTCAAAAGCATTTTGTAAAGGCATGATCCAAACCATACCTAAATTAAGAGGAGAACCCGCCCTTGACTTAAACAGACTGTGAGACAGGCCTTAACCACCATGACTTTGTCAAGAATAAAATTCTCAGGTGATTTCTTATAAGATACGATGAGAAATGAAACGCTCACAGGTTCTCATTGATCATAGCTGGAGCCCACAAAGTGACATGTGAAAAGCGGTAAAAAGGGAACCCATGAGGACTGGAAAAGACTCAGATTTTATGGGTTATTGATTTACCAGGAAGAGTCTTGCCAAGTTTAAATGAAGAAAAACAGAAAAATGGCATAACCGGGGTGTAAAGCTGTTGAGGTAATGCACTATGTGAATGAGAGCTGTGGTAGTAGTCTCTGACATCCCTTCATAAAGCAGCTACATAATTTTAATGAAATAAATGGCTTTAGTAAAAACTTAAGAGATCAGTGACTTATAAAGCATAAATTACCGTGTATGCCGGTATTTTTACAAACCTAAAACACAGCATGTTCAATAAATTCCTAATAAACATTTAAATGCTAACTCATGAAAGGTTGTCTTGTAGACTGAAATTTTAAAAGATTATGAACTTTAATGCAAAACTACTCTCTTATTTCATTGTTCTAAATTAATTAAACAACATGAATGCATGTGTAACATTCCTTCAATCTAAAATATTTCATACTTCCCACAATTCTGTAATTCCCTTCCCAAAAAGAGGACTTATAGCTTAGCAACCATAATGCACCAAAATGATAAAGATAAAAAAAAAAATCTAGTTTCTGTAAGAAAAAATTTTCATACAAAAATTACTATGCCAGCTCTGGTTTTCAGACCCAAAACTCATGGAAGATCTGTAATTCATGGTCAAAAAGGTAAATGAGCAATTAAACAAATAATACTAATATTTATGGGCTCAGTAGCAATGCTGAATTTACAGCTTACACTATAGACATGAGAGTAACCCTTTTCTCAAAAGGGATCTAAATAATTAACACAATTTGATTAGTTCAAATAGACTAGACTTGGCTCTTAATAATCTGATTTTACCTTTAATTTTGCCGGTTTTTAGCCGAAAGAAGGATTTGCAGTCAAATCTGTCCAACACTCTATATCGTAGGGAAATATCTTTTCTTGAATAAACATTTCTTCAAGTCACTTACATTGCACTGTAGTTTTTTATCAACCAATATGACATAAAATTTTTAAATTTTTAATGTATTTATACTTAAGTGAACAATTTGCAAGAAATTAGAATACATACTGTGAAAACCAGTATGTCTTTTTTCTATTGGTTTGTCATGTGAAGGCTTTTATAGTCCACTGGGGCTTTTTTTCCTTACCTGGAACTCTCTTTGCCCAGTTGATCATGTGCACTAATTCTCTGTCTGCAAGGTTGGTCAACAGGGTCATCATAGAGGCTTCGTTGAATGGTCTATTTGGGTCATATTCAGAATAAACTATGGGTGGCTCAGCTTCCAGCAAGGCACTGACCATCTGTTCTGCTGTCAGGGACAGGGCTGGACTGCTCTTCTTGTTATGTTTAATGACCAGTGGACTTGTCCAAAGGGTGGGAGCTCGCAGCTCCGTAGAAGAAGCCTCCCCATTCCTGGAATCCTGCTCCTCTCTTTGACGTTTTTGTTTCATCATTCGTCCACCTCTGCGGTCTTTCCGGATTCCTAGAGACACACAAGAATATAATGAACTCCTTTCCTTGAACATATGTATTGCATGGCTTCAGCCAATCAGCAGCTGCCTTTGAAAGATCCAGGTAGCATTAACTCTTGGTTTATTTTCTGAAGACTTCTTCCTATATATGGAATCTTACATGAGCAGCTGGAGAGAAAAAAAATGCTTTAAAAAGTACAGTGTCAGGAATAGTTCTCTCCTTCCTAAAATTCAGATCAGTTGGGCTTACACAGAACTCTAGACCCAAACTCTAGCAGACAACTATTCTATATATGACCAATGACAACGTAATTATCTGGGTCAGACAGATGGATCACAGAAGCAGCTCTCAAAAACTATCCAAGAAAGTTTTCCTCAAGTTCATAAATTATTTTAATAAACATCATCCTATTACTGAACCTATGTTATTCACAATTACATAAAAACCAGCTAGAAAAGTTCCCATTCTCATAATAGGATGAGCTTATACAGCAATAAAGAATGCCATATATGTAGATAAACAGACGTAAGAAAAGGAAAGATAATTGCAACCTCAAAATCTAATGTGGGAGACCTACTGTCAAAAGGCTATAATAACTGCAACAGAAACCCTCTTTGTCATTACTGCACAGTTCTGCAATGTGCTTAGCACTGTATGACCCTGAACCTCGGGATATTATCGTCAGCCATACCAATTAGAACAACAACGTAAGACCTTACAGTGGAACAAAATCTCCCTCTGTGGAAAGGTTACAAGAAAAAATATAATGATAAAGCCCACGTGGACTCCAACCATAAAGGGAAGATTAAGTCTGGCTCTGAGTGGAGGAGGCACAGGCATTTTGAGGCTGAGTTAAAAACGTAAATCAAATGGGGGCGAGGGACAAGCAACTAAGAAGGAAAGCACACAAGGAATGGAGCTACAAGAAGGCAGCTTATGATAGGGTTTTTCTGGTGTTCTCATGCAATATGGAAAAGCAGCAACTAGTCCCAGTTTGAAAATCAAAAAGAAGTATCTCTAAAGAAGGAGGAGGGAAACTATTCAAATAACAGAGAAAACAATTTAAAAAAAAAAAACCAAACAACAAACAAAAAACCAAAACCAAAACCAGCTTTGAGAACTGCTGGCACTTGCAAGCAACCAATACAGGTATTTCTGATAGGTGGGGGAGTGGGAAACACAACATTTGTCCAGCTTTCTTCACACCACAAAAAGACTAGGAATCTAAAGGTTTAAATTTGTTAGCAGCATCTTCATCTCACATCCAGTATTTCTTCATATAAATATAGGATCATATCAGCAGATGTCCTGCAGATGTCCTTTCCCAATCTCAAAGGAACAGAGAGGATCTTTAGATCTGTGTGCCTCTTTCTTTGAATATGATGATATTTTCACTGAATTAGTACTTGAAGATTAAGCACTTCAAATCTAATTTATTAAAAATCTGGTAGGCCTCTTGATGCTATTCTATTAATCTTTCCAGATAAAGTGAGCTCAATAAATCTTTCATCACTCCTGCTACTTAACCTCTCTACGTTTTCCCATTTGTTAAACTAGTTACAAGCCAAAAGTCTCCAGTGCATCTCCAGTGCCCCCATTTTTCATTTAGCAATACCAATTTTTCCTACCACTAAACTGTTTCTGTTTAAGAGAAGAGGGGGAGATTCTTGCTATTAAAAAAAAAATTCAAGATTTATTTTGGTAAAACGTCATTCTAGAGTTCTCATTGGCAGCTTACTTCATTGGAATACTCAACAAAACACACGCTCTAGCTGTAACAGAAATTTTAGTTGTATGCTTTATAGCAATGTAATGTTCTTGAATTAAAATTGCCCTGTGAAACATGCAGACATAACCATGTGAACAAAATCACATGTTCCATACATACTACAGCATTTAACTTTCTCACATCACAAACTCTACAGCTGCTCATCTAGCAATTTCCTTTTCATAGAATCATAGAATCACATGGTTGGATGGGACCTATAAGATCATCTAGTCCAACTGTCTTCCCGTTACCATTGCTGCCACAGCTACTAAACCATATCTTGTAGTTCCTCTCCTTTTGGAGAGTTAAAAGTATCCTTGGGGCCTGTACTGTACATACTCATAAATAGGTGGACTCAGAACTGACATAACTCAGAAACAAGATCTTGGGGTTAGAAAAATACTATAAAAACATCAGATAAGTTAGTTTAGAAAGTAAATAGAAGGCTAGAAATTATGAGGAGAGGAAGGGAGGACAGAGCATCTTCATAAATCACAGATTTTATTAACTCATAAGGCACACTACAATGAACACAGTGTGCAGTTCTGTTCTTCCCGTTTTAAAAAGAGATATAAAAGATACGAAAAAGGAGCAAAAGAAAGACAAGTAAAATGATCCAAAGTGAAACAAGTTAGGTGCAAGAAACAGCTAAACTGACTAGGTCTGCTCGGCCTGCAAGCTAGATACAGGACTACAAAATCAGGAGTAGGAAGATGAATAACATTCAAACACTGACACTTCTCTTCTAATATAAGACAGTATCAAATGAAACTACCCCATGCAAGGGTCAGGACAGACAAGAAGTGGTTCTCTTTCACACCATGCAGAAAAAAAAGCTGAAAGTGTGAATACATTAAAAGTTGTTATATGATAGAAAGCGGTAGACCAAATTTCATGAAGGAAATAATCCATTAAGGGTTAATAAACACAAATAGGGCACTTTCGGCTTCGGTCTCTATGGCACAGATTACTGGAAGATCAGAGAGGATTTTTTTTTGTTTTGCTTTTTACTTATTCCAGGCCTGCCTTGCTAAGAAAAACAAGGATGTGATGAGAACTTAACATAACAGAGGGAAACTGGCAACCGTAAGCTCATTTAGCTGCTTACAAATCAACTAGATTCTAAATAAGAACAACAGTTTTATTTTTCTTTTGTCTGCAAGCTTCCCATTGACTTTTCTTCACCTTGAAGAAAGACTTTTCTTCACCTTGAAGAAAAGTGGTGCATTAGGCAAAGCTGAACATAACCAGTTTGGAGGAGATGCCTCATGCAAATCTATTTTTACTTTTTTTTTTTTTTTTCAAGATTTAAAAAAAACAGCAAACCAACTAAACATAGTAAGGCTACACTGGGTTTTGCAGAGTCTAGATGTGAAAAAAAAAAGTCAGCAAGAGTATGCATTCCTTCTGCATCACATCAGCAGCTTTTATTATCACAGACAGAAAGGTCTTTGAATCTGCATAAGCATCATACTCATCACAGATTTACAGAAATTACTACTAACTCTTCACCTAACCCCTAGATGCACAAGCAACATAGTGACTTTGTTGTTCATTTTCTTGGACCAAATAGTAGTGAGTATATTTCTGAAAAATGTGCCTCCAAATCTCCTTCAGCTTAATCAAATTTTATCTCTGTTAAAAAGAGATAATAGTGATGCACAGTCACTAATTCAAAAAAAAAGACAGCTCTAGCAAGCTATGGTTTCATTGCCAGAGTGCAATGATCCTGTAAGGATTTTTAAATATATGAATGCATTAATTTTGATTCCACAGTTCAGCCAATAAAGGAATTTGAATTGCCAAATGTTATGAAAAACAATAATCTAACAAAAATAGAAGTATAATTGTTTTGCAAAAGCTCTAAAACAATTTCCACTTGAGTTTTAAAGCTACAAAAGCCAAGATTTTTAAAGGCAGTTTTATAAAGCTTTGTATGTAAATTCAGTCAGTCTTTTAGATATGGAAGCAGGTTTCAAAACTGCTGGGTAATTCACGTGTGGAGTCCAGCCTCATGAACACAAACTCTCCTTGATCTGCCATCTCTTGGATCACCTCAGAAAAGGTGAGATGTCAGCCCTGAGCAATGCAACCCAAAAACCTTTGTACATTCTTTAGGTTTCTGTTTCAAATACATCTCTGTATCAGTTACTAGCAAGACAGATATTTAACAGTGGCAACAGAACCGAAGTTTTGCAGTTTTCTGGAGGACAGATGATACTGATAAGATCGTACCATAAGGTGGTTCATTATACGTCACACTGATAAGCTCTGTATTTTCTAACATTGGAGAATTTCACTTTGCAACTTTAATAAACCATTACTATATTTATTAATATATATCATGACTGTACATATCATACACACAAATTGATTTTCCATCGATTTAATCGCAACTGTCATTGTGTGACACACACAAGTCACCTGACAGCACTGTTCTAGTTTGGGAGAGGACATAACTAACATGACTTTAAAGAAAAATGTAAGTAGGCAGAATGCAATTACACAAACTGTGAATTTAGACAGGAACAACACCTCTTGTCTTGTGGTAAGTGATAAGGATGTTGCAGCTGGGGTATTTTTCTCAGAATATCCCATTCAGTAAAACTGGGTTAGTCCAGTCTTATCTTAGAAAAATCTTACAGCAGCATGAAAGTAAGATAATTTAAAATCACCAACTTCTTTCAAGAAATCTATGAGTTTCTTACCATTGTGTAGCCAGGAAAAACAAACAAACAAACAAACAAAAACCCCTCTTCTTTGCTGCTCTTCCTTATTTTAATATTCAGATTTCAAGGAACTGCTCTGTCGCTTCTCCTTCTAGCCTAGGGCTAGACAGGGCTGTAGCCCATAAGAATTCACAGGAAAAGCAGACCAGATAGAAAGGGAAACTGAAACAGCCAGAAAGAGAATTGATGGAGATGTGAAGCGGGGAAGACAACTGAACTGATGCGGGGAATAGGATTACTTAATCCTTCTAGGAGATATTTAATTACCAGGACATAATTACTGGGTCAGGAAGTAATTCTAATTGCTGCCTGCCTAATTTTTCATCATTTTATACACTTGCAGAGGTGATGTACTCCATTCAGGTTAATTACTAATATCTTTTATTTTTTTCCAGCATATCTTTCTTGTTTTAGAAGAAAGACATGATATTATCTTTTCATTTTGCGCAATGACTGAAACCAGTAAGTCTATCTTCATAAAATACTTGCTTTAGGATACAGCACTCAGTATACTCATGTGTCTTTTCCCTCCAAAAATTTTAACTGCATCCTCCCCTTGCACTTGCTGAGTTTAAGCTACATGACAGATTTTTAAACTACTAAAAGAATAACTTTCTAATCCTTCCGTCCTTTCATGGGCAATGCCTTGACAGAAAGAACTAGTCAATTTTTGGTCTTTACAGAAACAGAGATTAGGGGTGTATTGTTTATTTGAGGCTCTTTTTTTCATACAATCTACATTAAAAATTGCATAATTTTTCATTGATCTACTGTAAAATTCTGCTTTTAGTAGATTCTGTAGTTGTCATAACATATATCATCAAAAACATCACCAGACAAGTAATGTAACTGGTCATAGGTTGTAGCCATGATAAAGCTGTGAGATCTCAGGTACTCTGTTATTAGAACACATTTTAATTTTAGTATCTTTCGCTTGAAGAGCTCAGGGGTCGTATTTTCATAACTTTTTTAACTTCTCAAAAACCCAAAATGTTAAAATAAATGCATGATAACTTAAAATTACACAGTGAGCAAGCAAGAAAATTAAAAGCAACACCTCAATCACCAGTGGTAAACCTTACCCATCTCATGCGGGTAAGCACGTGTGTATTATTTAACAAACATTTCAATCTAAAACTTTAGGCACACAAAAAGTTTTCTTTTTCTAGCATTTGCTAGCCCTGGTGCCTGCAAACTGGGATGCCTGTAGATACACTCTTGGCTTCCACATTGTGATTCAGCAATGACAGAAAGGCTTTTTAAGAAAATAGCAGAAGATGGTTTTAATATTGGTGTTTACATATAGTCACAATTTAAGTAATGGCACAGTAGCTTTCTACTGCCGCAAGGAAAACTTACAGTCACTCCAACTGCATTTTAGATTCTCTCCTTCCTTAGGCAACCAGAAGATAGCAGGTTTAGGGAATAAGTCCAGGGAAATAACAAATCCATGAACTGCTAAATCCTGTACCCCCTTTTTGATAAAAGTACTATCAGAGAAGCGGCATGCTGTTGGACTAAATATTGATTAATCAGAATATTTCAAGTAATAGACAAAAATAATCTCTATCACAATATCTGACCTTTTTTTGTCCCCTATTTGCTTAGAAATTCCATAAAAAGCATGGAAAACGTTTCATTACTGTTCCCTACCTTTCCATTACTAGCAGTGCCTTGCCATCCTAAAGTTCACACACTCAGTTTGCTCGGGTGGTGATTATGGCATCAGTCACCACTGCCCCAGCCATGGGCACAGAAAGGCAATTGCTGCTCAGAAGTCACTGGCACAAAACTTTGAGCACTACCACTAATGGTGCAGGGGCAGCACTCTGCGAATCCTTGCAGCAGTCAGTGCTCCACAAATTAACCTTCACTTTATAACTGACAGACATTCAGGTGGCATTTCAAGCATTTAGACTAGTAGGAATAAAGTAGATTTGGAAACTTGACAAGTCAAAACATAAAGGCAAGCGAAGTGCAGGAACTGGAGAACCAGCATTCATTTGCTAGGCAGTAAGCGTATCAGCAATAGCTTCTCATTCGTATGAGCGTTGATTCATGTCTTACTGGAACTATTTTTCAAAAGAAGTAACTTTTAACCCAGGGAAGAAGTTCCTACTTAAAAACTGTCTGCTCAAAAATGACTTTTTATCTTTGAAGATTTTCTTCCTTATTTGTGGCTTCCTGGTAATGCAGACTTTTCCTTCTGCTGCTTCCCTCCCACATCAGCAACACGGCTGCTGCGGCTCCTAGGAAAAACAGATTCAGAACAGGGCTAGTGGAAATATTACAGGAAAGGACAGCCTTATGCACAGATAAAGACTGCAACACTTAGGTTAAATAGGATCACAAATTTAAGAGATTTGGCTCATAAAGAAATTGGTGGAAAAAAGTCAGAGTGGGGATAGTGACTGTGAGGATGGCGTGGGAACTGGGCTGAAACCCCCTGTAGCAATACTGATTCCTATAGTTTGTGGCCACAAAAAAAAGGGAAGAAAATCATGGAAGGAAAGAAAAGGCAAGACTTCTGCTTTTTTTTTCTAAAAGGACAATAAAAAGAAGGATCTATGATTATTTTTGGAAACAGCGATCAGTAAATGCTTTACCAGCCAACCTCCCAGTCTGGAGCAACCTTTGAACCTGACACTCTTTGTTCACAATTCTGCTCCTCATCAGCAGACCCCAGATGGTAAGAGACATTTGACACTTCTATATACACTTGCAGCATTAACAGTCTATAATTTTGTCAGTTTGTCAAAGGAGTATTTTAAAAGTGCTTTAAAACACCTTATCTTCTAAACAATTTTGCAACTCTTCAAGGCTGATCTACCTCATCAGAATTATGTTGAAAATTGCCACAGAGAAGGAATATCTGGTGTTTTGTGAAACAAATCCTATGCTTGAGAATAAGACTAAATGTAAGTGGTAAATAAAAGAGATTCTAAATAAGGAGGCATCCTTTGGAAAGCCAGAGGGTCTTTAGCCCAGCTGATGATCAGAGTCGTAAAGGAGTACTTGGAGAACAGTCTGTGACAGAGAAGACACATGAATCCTTTACACCAGTGTTCACAAGGGGAGAAACCAGATTTTTCTATGCCAGAAACCCTTTATATGTGTTCTGTGGGAACGTCTCTGAAGCTGAAGTGAGAATTGAATTGGCTAAAGATCCAAAGGCCTCTCTCAAACGTCTTCATACAGGAGGGATTTACTAAACTGTTGGAGAAGAGGTCTGGAACTCAGTCCAGACTCAATTTGCTGCCACTGCTGCCCCTTGCAAAAGTGAGTGACCGCAAAAGGAAAACAGCGCGAACAAGCCAACAGGTCTCTTACGGGCACCAACATGGGTGACATCTAAGCACAACTGATTCTGCAGTCCGAAAGAGTCTAAAAGGTGGATGCAAGCAAGGTAGCTGTCTCCCAATGATCTCTTACAGCAATTCTGCTTTGCAGACAGACTTCATTAGGCATGTCTCCACTGAATTCAATAGTTTTTTTTAATGCTTCATTGGAAATAAAATAAAACCTTACAGCTTCCTCTAAAACATAAGGTCACTGTAGCTGCTGTACATAAGCAGAGGTCAGGAATATAATTACATTCCTGATAGATTTATAACAGATGGGGATTGCTGAAGCTATGATTGCAATGTAGGTCCTAATATTTTCATGTATCTCAGCACAACGGTGCTTCCAATGCGATTCTGAGAGCTTTGAGATTTTGAGAGTTTTTCTGCTTGGTTCTCTTTACATAAATACATTATTTGGTTACAGGAAAGTAACATCACTTTCCAAATTCAAGTTTTATAGGCTTAATAAATTACTTCTTTTGAATATGATTCAGACAATCAGCCTCTTCATTTCATACCCATTTCTCTTTTAGAAAATCAAGCAGAAATGTAAATTGTGCTGAAAACCCAGGTGGGTTGACAATTACTTTAAATGAGAAACATTGACTAAAATCTTCTAAAAAAATTAATGAGAATTTAATGTCTAATCTTGAACAGGCCTGCCTCAAGTAACACTGCTTAATAGCTTGGTTTCTGACAAGGCTACCTAGACACTCAGTAGCATCAATAAATAACGGATTCAAGTTTGGTCTGTGCACCTGGATGTTGCCATTTTTTCTGCTCCTGAATAGTTCATGAATTCTGATGTCTCTTTATGTGGGTAGAGGGTTTTTTTATTAAAAAAAATGTCTCTCATCCTTTTCGAAACTGGGATTTTTTCCTCCTCTATAATCAGGACTACCTTCTATTAAAAGAGAGAGAAAGGGATAGAGAAGGTGCAGCGGGGGGACAGAGGGCACAGGACTCGCATTCAGATGTTCTGGTTCAACTCCCGGCTCTGCCACCAGTTTGCTCAGTGACCAAGTCACATTATGTATCACAGAACCCCAGCATTTCTATCGGCTACACCGCAGATCATAAAACTGGTCTTTCATGTAAAGTTTTTAAAGACCTACTGAGAAAAATGCTGTTAACAAGCAGACAAACGTAATTTGAGGTCTCTAGTGACTATTCATAACTCACAGTTTGAGAACCAATGATCTACTAATTACAGGTGCAAGGCACGCTTCATCCTAATCTGTATTTTGGCATTCAGTCTTTGGTATTCATGTTTTAAAGAGCACCAGAGAGGATGATGTAGAAGAGAAGTAAGAGAAGTTCAATCAATCCATCATCCAACTGCACCCCTTCAGTGCTGACACTCCCGCACAAATCATACTAAGCTTTGGCTACAGTAAGTATGGCAACAGCCCCATTTCTAGGCAATATTTACAGTGAAGCCATAAACATTTCAGCGGTCACAATAAAGCCTTTACAGGAACCATATGCCAACCATGATCTGGACAGGCAAAGTAGTTTTAGGAGTACAAGTCCATCAGTATAATTCTCAAAGAGAGTGAGACATTGTAACTGCTACATTTTTAGAAATTAGATAAATTAATTAGGATATTGAAGCTATCTGGCCTGATATATCAGGACTGATAAAGCTAGAATTGACCTGTAAATGCCTAACTAAGTGAAGAACCAGAAGCTCTAGTACTGCAGGAATTTCTCCAGCTCAACAAGGAGAAGACACCAGCTGCTCTGACCTGCATAGGCTCGCTCAAAAGCAGTAAATGCACAGTCACACCCTGAGGTACTTGTAGTAGGAACAAGTGGCAGAGGTGGAGACACAGCAAGGATCCTGGACTTCATTCAAAATCAATCAGCAATTTCAATGGGGACTGTCTCATTGCTGTATCTATTCCCAAATAATAGCACAACTAAAATAATTTCTAATCATGAATTTTTAAGTATGTAAATGGCCAAAACACAAATATAAACAAACATACAGATATAATTAGCTTTCAAATCTCAAAAAAAAAAGTATTCAAAAGTAAAACATCAAAAATTCTGCAGTACTAAAACTTCTTCTGTAACTAGCTATAGCATATAAATAAGCAGAAGACAGGTTGTCCCATTTCCAACTGATTGTAAAAAGTCTTAAATAATCTTGTCTAAATTCAGTGTTGAACCTGCTTTGAGGAGGTGGCCTGACAAGAGACCTCCTAGAGTTCCTTCCATCCTGGATCATTCTGTGAAGTGGAATGGAAAGATAAAGTATTTTCGGAAAAAGTGTTCACAACAACGGTCTTTCCCTTATATTTTAGGGGCAGAACAGTGGAATACTATATTTTGGGAAAACTCAATTGCAACAGTTCATTTTGCCTGTGTACAAAGGGCAAAAAGAAACATTTCATTTAAAAGTCTGGTTTCAATTCCATCATCTTTTCCAGGAGGCTGTTCTAAACTCACAAAACTTTGCTTCAACTGCTGCTTGAGTACCTGCTTTCAGCCCATCAATTACATCTTTAAAATGTACACTTCCTCAAAAATTTATCAGGTCCCACCTACACAGTTATTTGGCTGAGTACAGAACAGCATGTCTAATAAATATCATAAAGGTTCTCCTCAGACAAATCAAAATAGTTTGACATTGTTAATCCATTTTCATTCATTCACTAATTACTATTTTTAATATAAGATTTCACTAAAAGATAATTACATGGAAAACTTCAAAGTCTGGAGCCCTTCCAGCAGTTGCATCAGACATTGATTTACCTCTGCTTTTGAGAATGATTTTAATAACTCTCTAGCCTTTTAGCATGAACAAAGATAGCATTCAGCAAGGAAGCTTAGCTCTCTACATCTAAAGACAAAAATCAGCAAGGTTTTTCCTCTGAGAGGATGTCAAATTTGCCAAATGTTTTTCCCTGTAAAAATTTGTCTTAAACTTCAGCAACATTGTTACACTGAACCAGACTGAATTCCCATGTAGTTACAGGTGGGTAACTAGTTCAAGACAATCTAAGAGAAAATCTGGAAGCCTCCAGTCTCTAGACTCCAATCTCTAGAAGTTAATGAATGTTTCCACAGGTACCTGCCATGTGGTTACAACGCGCTCTTATGGCAAACACAGACTTGTCGTCCCTGGGCTGTATGACACTCATCTCCGAAGGGTTCTCAGATACTTTGTGAGGGCAACGCTGAAGAATGCAGGCTTCAAATACACTGTAATGCTATAATTTCACTGTCACAAGAAACAACACTCAGAATCTTCTCTCTACAACATGAAATTTCAGGCTCTTCAAAGCCAGTAAACACCCCTGATAGTATACATGATCACCATCGGGATCTAGCACATGAGCACTCAAATTCTTGATTGCCATACTTCATACGACTTGAGGTTGGGAAGCCATCAATGTTCAACAATTGATAGAATTATGTAGGTCCCAAGGGGTCTAAAAATGGACTTACCAGGCAAATAACTGATTTTTCATTAAGGATCTAACATTTAATGTTATATCAAAGTTTTACCATAGACACTCATTCCACTAGCATTCTCTTGCTCTGATGCTGCAGACCACTTGTTAAATCTGACTTGTCATAAGTGAAAGGAGAGGAAGAAGATAGCATGCTAATTAATAAATAACAATAAAAACAAGCTGCTTTTGATTTCAGAGGATGAGGTCCTTTGGAGCCAAGTAATGAAAAAGCCATAAAAACAACAAAGAAATGAAAAACTAGATGTGTATTGGAGCAGAGATCACCTGGACCATACATATGGTTGGAGCTTCAGGATTGCAACTGCTGTGAAAAACTTCATTTGGAAGCTAGGATCCCCCATCGCATGAAATAGTAAGTTGGAATATACTTCTCCAAATCAGAACAGAAACAATCTTCAAGAAAACATCAGTGGATCATAAACAAAAACACAGGTATTCTTCCCTCTACCCAACCAGAAGAAAGAGGGACATGACAAGGAGCTTATCCTCATGTTATAAACAGGGGTGCACAGACCAAATAATATTATGCAATTTTAAGGTCTTTTTGGCTTATTCAGAAAGAGAGAGTGAAGCATTTGGACAAAACATAACAGCTATAAATTCTGCCTCAACTACATCAGCAGAGATTCTGGAAGTCTAATTGTCTCTCAAAGCAGCACAGTAACAGATGCAGAAGGAAACACTTGTAAACACAAGAAGGAAGAAATAAAATAACTCTTCAGTACTGAAATAAGTTTTTAAAAGATGAAAGAATAGTGAGATAAAAAAAAAATATAAAATTTTGACAGAAACTCATAAATAAATGTTCCTACAGCTTAGCTCAAGAGCCACTTGAAGCCTGTGTTTTTTTCTGAATGAAGCCTAAAAAACATATTTCAGTTGTGTCCACTCTATTTAAAATAATATACAGGAACTTTTTTATGCTGCACTATGTGGCCTTCTAGGAGAAAAACCTCAGCAACCATAGCTTACAACCTACATTTAAAACTAACCAGAGACATTTAATCCAGATTTTATCTAGCTTCCCTCATATTTACTGAAACTCAATAATTAATACCAGCATTGCTCAGAAGTTAAATGATAAATAAAAGTCATGAGTTAGCAGCTTTGACAATTTATTAAGAAACCTCAGCTATTTCAGTGCAGAAGGAAAACTGAAATTACATTAAGAGAAAAGAAAGATTACAGCTGTTTTCCACTATGTCTAAAAGATATATCATCATAAGAAATCTGGAGATAGATATAGAAGTGAGATATGATACAACTGAATATTTTTCAAATGCATGATATAATTTCTGCCTTTAAACAGGGCAAATCCTTCAGTATGAATAAAAGGAGATTATTTAAACTAAAAGATTCACTCAAGAGAACTATGAATTACTAGAAAAAAAAATGTAGACCTTGAGTATAACCACAGTACTACATAATTCAAGTGTGTTGAAGGAAAGTGTTATAAGACATCTATTAAAACAGAAAAGTTTAAGAGATCTCCTCAGGGAAAATAAAAAAACCAATCAAAAATATTTAAAAACATTTAAAAGTTAACACTTTTAAAGTTAACCAGGTGACATACCAAGAATATTCATTTAACCTTTATCTTCATCTGAGAGGAACATGACGAGTATGAAGTACTACCTGAAGAAAATTATTTCTTTCTCCCACAATACATCGACAATACAGGATCACTAATTACTCTAGCAGAACCTCGAATGCTTTACTTCATTCTACATTAACTTTACATTTCTTGAAAAATTCATCTGCAGGCATGCCAGATTTATAACCTGAAACTGAGGGATCTTGAGAAACTTTTCATAAAATAAATATTCTTAAATTCTCATCTATGAATCGGTGATAGACTTCAGTGCATTATTAGTGGTCCTATAGGAGCAGGCAGAATGTACGCACCTGATCTCCTTGTTTGTAGATTGTGAGCTTAGTTTTTGGGTTTGGTTTTCTTTTAAAAAAAACAAAACAAAAAAAACCCCAAAAAACAAACAAACAAAAAAAAAACCCACCAAGAAACCACAACATTTACTATTTTTGAATTGCTAGTTGCTGTAGTGACTATAGAACTCTTACAGCATTGTAAAAGGAAAGGATGAAATCCAAGGTACTTTACTCAAGTTAGGGTGACTGTATGAAATAAAAATTGTGGAACATCTGTATTAGAAAGAAAATTTTGACAAAATTGCAGTCTTTTATTGGACTTCTTTCATCTACAGAATACTAGTGGAGAATTCTGTGCAATTTTCATGTGATTGAAACAATTATGTATGGAATAGTGAAAAAACTATTAGAACATGTATCTTAGAGAAGAGATATGAAAAACTTCAAACTGGTACAGTGAATCATTAATTAAATACATGAGTATAAATGGAAGGAAATGTGCCAAGTGAAAGATGTAATACCATCAACATAAAACATAATCATAGAATAGTTTGGGTTGGAAGGGATTTTTAAAGATTATCTAGTCCAATTCCTCTGCAAGGAGCAGGGACATCTTTACTATGATCTGGCATACGTAGAAGGGTCAAAGCTAAAGCTGCATGGCAAATTTATATATGGGATTTTCTAATTGTAGTTTGCCTTAGCTGAAACTTTAACTTCTCTGGGCAACAGCATAATACTAATATACCTTTTACTTTAAAGATTTCTAGCCATATACACCAGGATGTTAAGACAGAACTGAAAAATTCTGGATCCATAAACTAAATCTACAAAAAAAATTAGCTACTGTCTTAAGTGTTAGAAGTAAAACATTTTGATACCTTCCTCCTGCTTGCATCCTAAAACTGAGATTAACAAAATCAGTCACAGCTCCTGCCTAATCATTGAGTTGAGAAAAATGCAGATTCAACCTCAAAGCACAGCAACTGACTGGTTCTCTTTTACTCTTTCCCCTTTATTCTTTCTCCCAAGATTCCCAGACTTGGCCTACCTTGACCACACAGACTGGACTTACAATCCTTTGTCATGGGAAGGATAAACATGATGAGCTACTCCTCTATCTTGCCTCGGGTATTTTTTGGAATAAGTTAAGCATTAGATGTGCCAGAGAACAGGAAAACCAATGTGTAATTTAACAATTAGCTCCCTTCACACATAAGACATGGGTTTTAATCCTTTCTCTTCTCAGCACTTCCTAGGTTTTTTTAATTTTCCTATAGACATAGGTATCAATAAAGCTAGTGATTATTCTTCATTAATAAAACCATGCTGAAATTCTTAGCAGGATATAATGAGGTTTTCTTCTCCTTTAAAGAGCATATGAAACTTTACGATTTCCTGTTCCTAAATATTCTTAATTCTGAGGGGCATGGCTTTTTAAAAAGGATTAAAAATAGCTAACTTCTGTCTGCTTTTGACAAACATAAGGTACTGTAATGTAGAGGAGAAAGGTAAGTTTCAAGATTGAACCAAAATTATTTTACAAAATAACTCTTCCATCTAAGAACACACCATAGCAATTGTTCAGTATTCTCACAGATTTCTAATTTTGCCTCCAAAAGGTAAACACTGTGTATATAAATCAGAGAATCGTAGAATCATATTCCACTTCAGCCTAGGCATTCACTGTCTGATTCTTCTTCTCTGACATCATTATTACATAAGTATGTTTGAACAAAGCAGCATTTATCTCAGTTTGTATAAAATTAGTGAGCCTTTAATATTGCTGTGTGAAATTAATTCACATATAAAATATTCATTCAGCACTGGGATAGAGGAATTGACTTTCTGCTTCTAGAATTCATAGAAAAAGTATTACATATTCACAAGTTTATTTTGATGAATCTGGACTGATCTGAGACTACCAGTGCTTTTATTACTGAACTAAAAAATGCTACAAAATCTCAGGTTAAGTTTCATTCATCATGGTCTGAAGTCTACCATGAGACACCAAAAAAAAAAAAAAAAAGCATTAAAAATATTAACAGAAGAGTCCTAGCTCCATCAAAGTCAATGTTCCTATTAATTTTGACACAAATTTGGGGAAGAACAATAACATGGTATTTGGGAGTTTTTTATTTAATCGCTCCTTCATTTAATACATTTCAGCTCAATAAAATTAGTTCCTTCCTCCTTTGGGAACCATATCAACTGTCCAATGAAGTTAGAAGACAGGAAGGCAGACACCAATGCTGAAGATTTGTTGATTGCTGTGTACATACCACCTTTCATCATTCCCACTTCATAGCATTTTCTCAGTCGGCAAGCCTGGCAACTTTTTCTTCTGTTCTTGTCAATGGTGCACTGGTTAGTGGCGGGACACATGTAGTCATTGTGCCCTGTAAAAACAGAGGGAAAGTAAGGACACAGTTATACGCAGACGTAACAAAACTGCCTATAATAGTCTCTTATTTTTCATTGAGTATTTAGCATAGCATCTAACAGCTGGGGAAGAAGGTAGGGTTACCATTACAATCTGTCATTAAAGTATTGATACGGATAGCGAATCATCTATTCACAATATATTTATTCACAAGTTCTTTAAAAGTACTATTAAAAATACAAACTACAACTTCTCTAGAATAATTAACATAATTAAAATAATGAAGCAGTCACAAAAGAGGATAGATTAATATAAACAAATCACTTGACTGCCTTGACTCTTGGCTTAAGAAATACAATGCCATCTGGTCCATGTGCCTGTGTTGATGTTTAAACAATAGACTGCACAAATTGGTTAGAGGTTTATAGAAGGAAAAAAGCCTAACACAGAACATGTTTTTGTATCTACCACAATCTGGGACAGTTAAGAAACAAACAATAACAACATAAAATAAAAATAACAACCATTAATTAATTGTATCTCAGGGCTAAACCACTCTCTAATTCCTGTTGCACGCCTATTGATATACGCAAAAAGTTCCTGTCACAATAAATTCTTAAATTACCCTGCGCTGCAACCAACTTTGGTACTGGTACCTTTTCCTTCAGAGCTCCAGTTCCTTATTTATTGACCTGTACATCTCAATTCTTCTTCCAAACGTTTTCAGCATACCATAATTTGTTACTGACAACAATCCTCTATTTCAATTTTCTCTTAAAAAATGTGTCCTTAAACTGGCTATATAACTATATATATAATTATTACTATTTTATCTATAATATAGAATTGTTTTCCAACCATAGATAAAGATCAGCAAGGATAAAAAAAAGACTATCCAAAATGTTCTTATTGGCGCTCTTCTATTCATCTAAACACAACTAAGGTACAGGACACAATGAAACAATTTTACAGCAGAACTGTTTGTTCTTTCTTTCAGGTCAAGGGATCAGCTTGAGGTAGAGTATGGTGGAGATTTGAGAGAGGCCTTGGTCTCATCAAATCATCTATCCTTGAGTAGAAATTAGAAAATAGAGTAAAAATTACTATCAGATTACACCAGGAACATCTGCTCTCTAAGGCTACCATACCAGGATCCAATGAAAATAAGCAGCCAAACTGTAAACTTGTTAATATGGTGACAGTTGACTGCACGCTGTCTCCAATAGACAGATTTATTAATTTTTAGCTCTACTAGACAGAAAGGTATAATACTGGAAAAATCTGAAACCATAGGCTTTGCTCCAGGACTGAGGTAAAGAGGTAAAACAGAAATGCTACCTCCATCTCAGCACAAAAGACACTTTTAATTTTCAGTTCCTCTTGTAGGATACAGACTGCTCTATATCTGATTCAAAACATTTCACATGTATGGGAAAAAAACCCAAAAACCTGAACTGGAAAGAAACAGCCTCAACCATACAAAAATGCAGTATGTACAGGGGAAAAGAGCAAAAAGGGAAAGCCATGTTTGTAAGAAAATGCACTTTCATTAGGTCACACCGAACAGTGGCAAAAGATTGCAGCACCTGACCTCAATTGTAGCCGTTTTCTGTACGCCAAGCTCTGAAACAGTATGAAAGAAAACTTTAACTACTCTTTTTAAAAACAAAGAAAGATTTTGACAGATTATGTGATCTTCTACACAGTGAAGTTAGAAGGTAAATTCACAAGGGGAATGTGCGCAGGCTTTGAATTCAGCAAGTAACTCAGACCACCATTCAGCTCTCTGTATGACAAGTAGATAAATGTTCCCACTTAGGTCAAAACTGAACACATGCTTACCACCCTCGCTGGACTGGCTGATGCTCATAAATTTCAACTCTCAAAAAACCCAAAAGTGACAGTATGCAAAAATAAAAAATCAAGTGGAATCAATTTCAGTGGGGCAGGGATCCTTTTTCACGGTGCTTATGTGACTGAACCTTTTCTTTAGCTGTGAACCTAGATTGCCTTATGCAAACTGTAAGCATTTGGAAACAGGCATTTGGCTTGTAGAACAGTACATTAAACAATCCTATTTGTGATAGAGCTATGACAGTCCCTATCTGAAATTATCATGATTCATATGATCCTATTTTTACACTATCTTAAATGTACATTTTAAAGGTTAGCATAATTAGTCTGTTTTCATGCACATGACCTGCACCTTAGACAATCCACTTTTCTTTCAAAGTGCTTGACACAGAATAAAACCTGTAAAATTTAGCATGCAAAAAAAAAGAGAAAGATCTGTGTGTGAGAGGCATAATTCTTCAGATTATGAGTGCTACAATAATGTCACTGTTTTGACATCATATTTGTTGTAAATCTAGGAAGAAGATACTGCATTTCGTATTTCTCATAATTTTTGGTTTAGTTTAACCAACATGCCTTCAGGAGACTGAAAAATATGTCAGCAACCAGAAGAAAATGTTTGAATATACAGTGGAAATTATTATCAGTACAGCAGAGTATACAGTAGAAATTATTATCAAATGAATCAGGGAAGAAGAAAGAAACAAAGGAAAGAAGGAAGGCAGGAACATTTTCTACTTCTCCACAATACCATGTGATTTCAAATATTGAGTCACAGGAAGTAAGGAAGGAAGTTTCCTTTGCCAGACACAGACACAAAAACTGGGGCCATCTAGCTTGGGGTGGCATGGAAGGGGAAAAGGTAGAAAAACATGATCAAGGAATTGCTAACACACAGGACAAGTTTTATTTTTAAGTGAAAAAGTATAACTCAAGAACTCCACTGTAAAGTGAACTGTATTTTAACTATTCTGCCTTTTCTTTTATCCTTTAAGCTTGTCTCTCAGGCTGATTCTGAACAATCACCGTGAAAGTGGGACACATCAACATGTGCCCAGCTGCCGTGCACTTCATTTTTATGGTATCCAAAGAGTAACACATGCTAGAAGAGAGGTTAATTAGGTGATTTGGATAGTTGGTATCACGGGAATACCAAAAGGAAGAAAAGTCTTCAGTGATCACTGGTACTCGTAAAGGGGAGCATACGCCACTTGGACTCTGTGGCCTTATTGGCTTTTCTTAAAACAAATTATCAGATAACCTGCACAAAATTACAGGCAGTGAGTTTAACAGTGTAGAGCCCCTAGTTTTAATCCCCCATATGTATGACTTGCACTATCATAAGCTACAAAGGAAGAGTTTCAGGAACATATTGGAGGAGCTCAATGAGGGATGGTCTGTTTTTCTTCATCTCACACATTGTACATTTTAAAACAGAAAAAAATAACATTAAATATTTTATAGCGTTTTATTATATGCTAAAGCCTTTCCAGGACAGAGTGCAAGATATGTTTCTTTTCTCAAACCACTAATTTTAGATGTGACAATCTGTACAGTAATGATCAACAATGGAAGAGGGTAAGGAAGATGAGGAAGCAAAGCATTAACAAGGAGATAATGGCTGGAATTAGGATTATTTT
>WHYT01017196.1:82691-113923 GCA_009806455.1 Tetrax tetrax | reverse complement strand
TACATTTTAAAGGTTAGCATAATTAGTCTGTTTTCATGCACATGACCTGCACCTTAGACAATCCACTTTTCTTTCAAAGTGCTTGACACAGAATAAAACCTGTAAAATTTAGCATGCAAAAAAAAAAAGAGAAAGATCTGTGTGTGAGAGGCATAATTCTTCAGATTATGAGTGCTATAATAATGTCATTGTTTTGACATCATATTTGCTGTAAATCTAGGAAGAAGATACTGCATTTCGTATTTCTCATAATTTTTGGTTTAGTTTAACCAACATGCCTTCAGGAGACCGAAAAATACGTCAGCAACCAGAAGAAAATGTTTGAATATACAGTGGAAATTATTATCAGTACAGCAGAGTATACAGTAGAAATTATTATCAAATGAATCAGGGAAGAAGAAAGAAACAAAGGAAAGAAGGAAGGCAGGAACATTTTCTACTTTTCCACAATACCATGTGATTTCAAATATTGAGTCACAGGAAGTAAGGAAGGAAGTTTCCTTTGCCAGACACAGACACAAAAACTGGGGCCATCTAGCTTGGGGTGGCATGGAAGGGGAAAAGGTAGAAGAACATGATCAAGGAATTGCTAACACACAAGACAAGTTTTATTTTAAAGTGAAAAAGTATAACTCAAGAACTCCACTGTAAAGTGAACTGTATTTTAACTATTCTGCCTTTTCTTTTATCCTTTAAGCTTGTCTCTCAGGTTGATTCTGAACAATCTGACTGATTAGAAGGGATTTCTCACCAGTGGGAATCATCACCGTGAAAGTGGGACACATTAACATGTGCCCAGCTGCCATGCACTTCATTTTTATGGTATCCAAAGAGTAACACATGCTAGAAGAGAGGTTAATTAGGTGATTTGGATAGTTGGTATCACGGGAATACCAAAAGGAAGAAAAGTCTTCAGTGATCACTGGTACTCGTAAAGGGGAGCATACGCCACTTGGACTCTGTGGCCTTATTGGCTTTTCTTAAAACAAATTATCAGATAACCTGCACAAAATTACAGGCAGTGAGTTTAACAGTGTAGAGCCCCTAGTTTTAATCCCCCATATGTATGACTTGCACTATCATAAGCTACAAAGGAAGAGTTTCAGGAACATATTGGAGGAGCTCAATGAGGGATGGTCTGTTTTTCTTCATCTCACACATTGTACATTTTAAAACAGAAAAAAATAACATTAAATATTTTATAGCGTTTTATTATATGCTAAAGCCTTTCCAGGACAGAGTGCAAGATATGTTTCTTTTCTCAAACCACTAATTTTAGATGTGACAATCTGTACAGTAATGATCAACAATGGAAGAGGGTAAGGAAGATGAGGAAGCAAAGCATTAACAAGGAGATAATGGCTGGAATTAGGATTATTTTGAGTTTATTCTAACCCAGTCTGTCATAATCAGAGTTTTTTCTTACTGCACATGCATTCTGACTTTCTCTCATCACCATGAGTCATGTGGCTAGTATTTGTGTTCAGAAACTCATTGCTGTCAGTCCAAGGGTTCTCAAGATCGCTGTGGCGTATGCAACAGCAGCACATGATTGAATCGGAGTGGGTGGATGTGAGGGCTTCAGTCAGCAAAACACTAAATATTTCTTTCAAGTTAAGTGTTACTACATCCAGCAGAACATTTAAGCATCTGTGTACTTCTGGCAAGTAGTCCCAGCACAGTATATATGGTTAAGGTTAAGTACATGCTTGAGTGTTTACTGAATTACAGCTTTGAAAAGGTGAGGTCATTTTATCCTTGACCAGCAAGGGGTCATATTGGGTCATATTAATATATTAATGGCAATTAGCAAAACACAGAAATATTTTTTTCTTAAATGTATAAACAGTTGCCATATTATATTCCTTAAACCACCAAGATTAGCCTGAGGAAATTATTAGCTTAAGCAGTACGAAAGTTGTACAAAAAAAGTGAACTAAGGAAACAGACATGTTGGCATGCCAGCTTAAGAATGCTTGATGGCAATTCTACAAAGCCAATAAAGGAACATTTTTGTCAGGTGAATTTTGTATGACACCTGAACTGATATAGTTGAATCGACTCATCATACATTTCAAACAAAGCCAGTAATAACTATTATCATTTACTAAAAAATGCTTTTCCTTTAATTATTATTTTCAATCATCAGGTCACACAAATTTCTTTAAAAATTCTTTATCTATCTGCATATGGCATCTGCCAGGTTAGCCGTTACCTGTAGAAGCACCAGTTCCTTCTACAATCTTATTGCAACGGTGAAATTAGCAGAATTCCATACATATTGGTGAAGGGAAGGCTACAGCGTAGATCTTACCCACACCTAAGGTGCCAGGCAGGTGATGAGTGGGAAGACTGCAGAGAAAAGCAAAACCTTGGAAAAAATAGCCTTAACAGCAAGTGGATGGTTTCTATGAACAATTAAAAAAATAGCACCTGGACATTGCATATGCTAATCCAGTATGAACAAATGTTGGGTGTAAAATAAGAAGTTATACCAATTTTAAATTAAAGTGCCTCAATAAAACTGCACTGATTGATTTCAAAATCCCACTCTTTCCTAACAGGTTTCACAGAAGACAGAAGGTTATGTCTAATTCCTTTATAAGCACAGACACTCAAAGACACAGATTAATTACCCTCAGACAAGGTCTGTGGATTTGGAACTTGGGTTCTCTTAGCAACTACCCAGCCCTGCTGAGAAGATGAATTTTCTGTTCTTAAACCAGTAAGATGTTACTACATGTAACAGTAAGGAAAAGGGCCTAGAAGACTGTAAAACAATATCTGCACCCAGTGAGAAAGGCCTCCTTCTATGCATACCTTGGAAAGAAAGATCACAGGACCACTGAAGAATGAGAAAGGAGGAAAAGTTAAAATCCATATGCTCTGTATTATGTCCTTCAACCATGTCATGCAGCTCCTACACTGAGCGTTTACCTCCTAGGGGATCTTCTTGCCTTCACGTATGTACAGCACTGTTCACATGAGCAATTAATTCAAGCCAAGTGAGTATGATAATGACCTGTCCTTTAACCTTTCCATATACAATTTCAGCTAACAGCAAAAATGAAGAAAGAAGAATAAGAATGAACTTTGCATGAGGATACCAAATCTGCTGCCATCTCACCAGTTCAAAAATGCATTAATATATACATTGAGAAAGGGTGACAAATAAAAACTAAAACGCTATTTAATTTATAAACATACAAATATAAAACTGTATCTTCTACTCCAGCAGATAATTTCAAAGTTTTTATTATTGGCCTTAGTCCTAAAATTTCAACTGATGTGTCATCTACTATTTCAGGATTACAATTCCATATGCAAAGTCTACTTCTACCCTAACTCCATTCCCATCTTTTTTAATCTTAGATAAGGTAACCAAATAGGAAGTGTATTTTTCCCTCATGACAAATTAAAAAAAAAGATGCAAATCCAGATCCCAATCTCTACAAAATCCGGCAAGGAGCGTGACATCTAGTTTCTGTTTCCCCGTCTGATAAATCACAATTGTTTTAAATCCTTGGCACATGATTAAACCAACAGCTGTGTTAAAGGAAAAACTCCCACAATGTGTTACTTGCAACCATCTCAATATGATCCCTCCAGAGACAAAAAGCATCTTCAGAGAGAGTCTTAGGCAAGCCACAGCCATCTGATTCCCATAGACTTTGAATGAAATCTCTTGTATTTTTAGCTTCTCAGTTTATTTGAGCTAAAACAGAAAATGCTGGAATTCTACAACAGAAACTCCTACAATTAATATAAAGAGGCCAAAAAGTTAAAAATATCGCAAATTACTCTTATGCACTTGAAATTCAAGCAATTGTTAGCAAAAAAAAATTAACATAACTCTATTTTTATTCCAGGTATAACATCAGGTTTTTGATTGTGATGGGACACAAGTTTAGCTAGTCTTATTTTATATTTGGATCGTTGGTACCTGAATGGTTCCTGGTATCATACAGCTTGCAAGGAGCCGTAATGTACCTTACAGTATCTCTGCAAAGGAAGCGCTGGTATTTGTATTTTACTGGGCATGGAGCAGGATTCTCACTGCATAGAGCATGCAATGGACATGAGCATTTCTAAGCACAGTCAGTTTTCTGTATTGAAGTCTGTGAAACTGAAACTGTGGTACGGTCAACTCCTAGTTGGTTAAATTATTATACTAATCTTTAACATCAGTATTTTGACAAAAAAAAAAAAAAAAGACACTTTTCTGCCTATGTACCACTTTCTATGCAACGTAAAACCTAGTTATGTTCTTTTTTCTTTTTGCTGAAATATATCTGTGCTCCTTGGTTTGCTGCCTTATGCTCTACCATCATCCATGCCATTTAGAAAATTCATCCATTTTACACTCAGAAGGATCAACAAAGATAACTTAGTCTATTGACCTGCATATGTCTAGCCACATTTTAGAGCGGGGAATAACTGCATTATTTATAACAAAGGAAGTCCAACTATTTCAATAATTTGTTACTAAATTAAATAAAATATTTGAGATAAATATATAATCTTATTCAAATAATTCAAACAATAAGCTATTTACTACATCTGTTACTAAATTATACCAACACTTAATTGCTACGCTAGCTCCTTTACAGTAACTGAACTAGTACATATAGTCTGGAGAAAAGGAGGCTCAGGGGAGATCTTATCGCTCACTACAACTAACTGAAAGGAGGTTGTAGCAAGGTAGGTGTTGGTCTCTTCTCCCAAGTAACAAGTGATAGCATGAGAGAAAATGGCCTCAAGTTGCACCAGGGGAGGTTTAGATTGGATATTGGAAAAACTTCTTCACTGAAAGCATTGTCAAGCATTGGAACAGGCTGGCCAGGGAAATGGTGGAGTCACCATCCCTGGAGACATTTAAAAGACCTGTAGATGTGGTGCTTAAGGACAAGGTTTAGTGGTGGACTTGGTGGTGCTAGGTTAATGGTTATACTCTATGATATTAAAGGTCTTTTCCAACCTAAATGATTCTATTATTCTACTTCAATAAAGTTTGTTAATAGTCTCCTTTTGGAAATAAGATCATTTCATGCACTTCCAGTACATTTATCATTTAAGTAATCTTACACAGTTCTCTCTAGTTTGATTTCCACTTTTCAAAAGTGACTGAAAAGGACAACTTAACCTACAGAAAGTCTGAAAGTTTGTGGGTAATGAAACTTATGGAGCCAGTTTAAAAATCAATAAACCCACCTGATTAAATGAAGTTACAAAAACTTATTTCCCTTCACACTCTCTAAAACCAAGTGGAACAGTTAAGCACTTTCCTGCTGGACAAACATCTATGTTCTTTTATAATTTGTAAATGTAAAGCGCTTTTTTTTTTCTTGTAAATATTTTGAACTGCTGACAGGCTCAGCCCCAAGCTAAGAATAATGTGAGCTTCCAAATGAAATATCCATTAAATACTTGCAACGTGAAATACTGCTTAACTTTTTTTTGTTGTTTGATAAAGCACAACAATCATATTCCAGAGGAAGTAAAACACCATTAAAGCTAATAATACAGGATACATTAAGTATGGCTTCTAAGGGCTAGGAATTTTGTCGAGGAGGTGGGAAAAGCTTTGGACTTGGCAGAGGAAGAATCAGTGACCATTTATAAGATCAGATAACAATCAATGAATGTTCTCTACTTTCTGGTAAAGTGCGTTGTCCAACTTCAGAAGGCTTTCAACATTGCCTGGGGTAATATTTCATATGTCAGCTAGGAAAATACAGTTTAAATTATTTCAGAAAATCAGTCTCAAGGAAGAACTATCAGAGTGCATATAGTGGAAGCTGATATTGGATGAGGCTCCATAGTGTCTGTCCTGGATCCAGTTCTGTACGGTATTTTCCTCACTGATGGGTAATGGACTGGAGTATTTATTAAATGTTCTTCATTTGTTGATGATATTTATATGTGTTAGAAGAACAGAGAAAAGACCAGACTACTCTGCTAGTCAGACATAAATAAATCTGAAAGCAATGGCAGGAGTCTACAGGATAAGAATTCTAAATTATTTTGGCAAACTGGAGATAGAACATGGGAAAAAACAGTGCAAAAGTAAGGACCAGTACAAATCACTACATAAAACCAGGACTAATCAGATGCACAAAACAAGATGGTAAAGAACTGGTTTCTTCCCTAGAAAAGTATTCTTGAGTTTATTCTGCATCACCCACTGATTATGAGTGAACAGTATCAGGTTTTTCTAAATAAGGTAAACATTACAGTGCGACGGATGTAGACAAATACCACCATGCGGGGTTGTAAGGTCATCCTGTTGCTCTGTTCAGTACTCATAAAGCATCACACGGAAGGAAATCACGCTTCAAGAAAAAAAAAAGAAAACAGGACAAACTGGAGAATCTCCAAAGTAGAGCGACTAGAAGATTAGAAGTCTAGAAAACAAAACCTAGGAGAAAAAGTTGAATAAAGTGTGTTTCTTCATGTTAGGTAAAACAGAAGAATTTTTTTTTTTTTAAAGAAGTGTGACAGCAATCCTCTGTGCTTTAAAGGCTATTGCAGAAGGAAAGAGAACAATTTGTTTTCCATGGCATGACAGATGGGAAAATTAGTGATGAGCTTAACCTGCAGGAAGGAAGATTAAAATTTCATAGTAGCCTTCAAAGATAAGGAGAATAAAACATTGGATCAGGCTACAGGTTTTTAAGAAGCAGGTCAATAAATAAAGGTAAGAAATTGTCAAGAGTTGATCCTATCACAGGACAGAAAGACAGACGAGGGCTCAAGGTCCACTGAAGCCCTATGATTTGCTCAGACCGTGAAAAATAAGGAAGTATCTTGGATGCAAACATCTTAAGTCACTGCCGTGTCCATACTGAATGCAGTACTTAAAACTCACTGGAAAAGTACAACATTCAAAATTGCCTTATTAGGAAAAAAGAGGTATTGACTCTTGCCTTCCATAACAGCCAAGTTTCAGAAACAAGACCACCATCAATTACACTGCTGATATTCAAAACACACATTAGAGGACAATGCTCAGAGCATGTGATTAACTCAAGGGGCTCTAGCAAAAAACTACTAAAATCATAAAAATATATCAAAAGAAGTTTCAGAAGAACCTGGCTGACCACAGGCTGTTAGAGCAGTCCCAATGACGGCTAAATCCGGATGGACATTCTAAAGACACATTTTCTAGTCTTCAAACTTCCAACAGTCACCTACCTCTCAAACTGGAATGGTGTGTTTCCTACCCTGAGACTAGATACCAGTCTGCAGTCTCCTGTTTAGTGGCTGTGATTACCTCTGCTAGTCTCACTTTGGTTCATATTTTGTAGTTTTGCTCCTTCTGGTGACAACTCATAGAATCAGTGTGTAAGCAGTCCTATGAGGGAGCTTCTGTTTTCTTGGCTGCAAGATCTGTGCAGCATTTGCAGCTGTTATCAAACAGATTATAAAAATATCATGAAAACAGAAGACAACAATGGGAAATTAAAGGGAAGATCTCAGAAACCTCCCAGATTTACAATATTGTCATTGCTGCACTGCAGCATTACCTAATCATCCACTTATTAGGCATGTTTTACCAGTGAAATCCTCTCCAACTCAGAAGAAAATATGTATGTATTTCCACCACTCCTAGCATTAATGTTTGAACCACATACTTTCAGCAAAGTACAGCTCTATCCCTGTAAAATTAAAAAAATCGATAACATTCAAAGTCTACTGCCAAAACTCTCCTACTTGATGGTCAGAATGCATAGCTGTTAAATAAATTCCATGTTCAAGCCACACAACTGAAATACTTCCCAGCTTCAAGAATTCTTGCACTTCGGAGACCACTATATCTCTGTGATCAAGACATTAATGGCAGGCCTCTGGAATCCCTCAGCACAGTTATTCATCTGTTCTCAGATCCCAGTCTATTTTTGCTGGGCTGGTACTGCCCTCAATCATGTAGTAATTCTTAACTGAATACTTGTGAAATATCCCAGATTTTTGTCTGAGTTTACAGCTGGGAGAAAAGGCAGAGAAGGTGCACCTGAAAAACATCAGAAGGTCATATGAAGGAGGCAGGGAAATAGAACTGGGGATTTCTAAAATAGTTTGGCAATTCTGAGATCAAGGCACCCTCCAGTGTAAGGAGTAACCCCTCGTTTCTTCTGAATCTCTTGTGCTCACTCTGAGGGTTCTCAGCCCCACACATGTAGGAATTTGTTGGATGCTTGTCAGAGATGGTAAGAGTAACTCCTTCCTGTGCCGTACCCTTTGGTGGCTATCCAAAAACCAAGAGAATTAGAAGGAGAGGAAGAGAATATGTGAGTCACAAGGGGATCTTTAATTTGTAAATGGAATTTGTAAGGCTGATGCTGAAATACTTCATCCAATTCTGATATCCAAATATTAAAGATGCTATTATCAGTGTGGGGAGATAGAAAAGGTGTAAAGACAAAGGACTCAGAAGGCAGAAATATATAAAAAGGGAGACTGAAACACTTCAGTTCACTTAAGAGATCAAGGTGATTTGATTGTAACTACTCATAAGAACTTCCCACAGGGGAGAGATACTAGAGATACTAAGTCTGGTTCGTGGACGTGATGTAAAAGCCAAAGTAATTTATATTAGAAAGGTAATTTTCTAGCAGATGGGAGGACAAGTTATTAGAATAAACAATCATTGTAAGAAAGCTCTTGAGCCCACAGATCAAGGCTGAGCATCTTCTAAAAGATTTATCTCCATCAAGTTACTGGGCTTTGCACATGGATAGCATATAAAGTTTATATTGAGAGAAGACCAGATTTAATGATCTAACGGTCCTTCTTGGTCCTAAAATCCATAAATATTTTTGTAGAGAAGTACAGTGTGCTGTGATGTGGCTGCTTGTTATGCTTCTGGATTCAACTCAGTTGGCCAAGTACACTCCTGAAGGCTACGTATGCTGGGCAAAGAGTAAAGCACTCTTCTTGCACCAAGCAACACAGTGTTCTTGGTGTCATATGATTTTTGTCTCCCATGAAACATTACACATTAATATCAGTCTGCACAGAGTTTTCTCAAAACAAGATCCCGAATCGCTTTTGGGGGATTAAACTAACAAAATGGACTGACATGGGCAGTTTCAGGAGGCAGCTGAGATTTTCCACCAACCATCTGTTGTTTAAACAAAATTAAGCAGCTGCACATATTGAGAGATAGTTACTAATTCAGGTTGCCTTTTAAGCTTTAACTGTTTGACAGCAAAGAAAAACAACTTAACATTTAAAATTCACAAAATATTTCCAGAACTATTTCAACCCCCCTGGATAAACATAAAGCTATTCATCTTCACCTCGGGTAAGGTCCAATGCAGATGTGAGTTTTCACAAGATTTAAGTATATACTTATGCAAGTAAGTATAAATACCTCAGATATCACTGAGGACAACAAATAAACCCTGAGGAAAACATTACCCCATACAGCTTGTTCATTGTTCATGTTTGTAGTCACTTTTCCCTGTAAGACCATACAGAATGTTTGACTATGGTGTTTTAAGAACATCAAACTTCAATATAGCAATTTTCCTCTGAAATCTCTGATGAGAAGCATAAAAATGACCAGTCATCTCTGCATCTATATATATATATTGAGAAATACAGGACAGCAAAGCACAAAAATAGCCTGTGTGTTTTGCATTTAAAGAAAGACACACATTAAACAGCAACAAAAATCTTTGCTGAAAACATTCTGTGTTACTTTTGTTTATACAAGCAAGCCCTGCGTACCTCAATACCGTTTAATCATATGATTCCCAGGAAATTTTTATCCCTTTTTTAGGAATGCATATCATATATATACAATGCAGGTAGAATAATATTTAGTCCACGTATTCTACACATACAGCTACACATTAGCAGTATTCATTCCTAGATATCCAATCACAACCTGTTCAAAATTATTTCCATCTGCAAGTTACATGGCATGTTTTCTCCTGTATTCTTAATCTAAAAATTACTGTCATTTTCATAAACTGGACACATGTCCAATGAGGACATGTAATTGCTGAGGTAGAGATCTCTTCCAAATCCAGTAGGAAATGTTAAAAATCCCTTAGTTCATCAAGATTGGGTACCTATGACTTTAAAAGTCCACTAGAGGACTTTTCATACCATCTGTAATCAAAATTCTCTCATAAGTACTGATATTCTTGATTTAATTTATTTATATTAATGGACGTAATTTTTACAACATCTGTTACCACAAAAGAGGTGGATCAAATGGAGAAAGTACAGAGGAGTTTAACAAACTGGATCAGAAGTCCAGAAAGCATGTTCTACTGAAAGAAGTGGGTTTGTTTAGTCTGAAAAATAAAGACTGAGGAAAGATATGATAAGAGTCTTGATCTATGTAAAAGGTTGTGGTAATAAGCCTTCTTCATGGGATAGGGCACAAGGGATAGGGCAAGAAGCAATGGGCTTAAATTAGAGCAAACATGATTTAAAGATTAAGAAAGGTATTTTACAGGACACAGAAAACTTAAAATTTTGAAAGCTTAACTACTTAAGTATTTAAATGTAGCAAGAACTAAATTTACTGCTTAGCATGACCTGTTACACAAATAGATAACAGATCCCTCGTGGAGGACGACAACATTGGTCCACATGGAGACTAGGGAAAAATCACCCATGTGCTGACATAGAATATGGAACCCAATGAAACAGAATCATGTTAGACATAATGGCTAAAAGCTGAAGATCTGTGCTGTACAATTACTTGATAACTAACTCTTACCTTTGTTTAAGAATATTTCAATTTTCATTTTGTTGCTGACTTACTTCAGTTTGAGTACAAGCACAGAATTTCAAAATTCTAAGAATAATTCTCTTTCTGTCAGGGGAACTCAAAATGAAAAACACTTAATAAGAGAGCTGTTCTCCCTACACCACAAGTTTAAGCAAATCATTCTGATGTTAAGAAAAAAGCATTTCACCCTTTCTCCCTCCAGTGTTGCTTATTATCGACCTCTGGCAATAATGGTGGTAACCACTCTCTTTTCTAAAAAATCATTTCAATGAGTCTGGAAAAGAAGAAATACAAGTAACTATTAACTAATCACTGGCATTCAAATCATTCTATCCATGTCTACCCTGCAGACAATCTTTCACTTTTTTCTTTAAGGCAGGGAAAATTCTGAGCCGAACGCTGGAAGTCTTATTTAACTCACCTCAGTGGTAGTCAGGCAACAAAACAGGCAATAATAACACCTTGTGATATGAGGTAAAAACTTTTCCTCAGTATATTTACTTCAAAAAAAAGGAGTGACCGGAATTTTTGGGCCTATATATCACCTGGACATTTAAAAAACTATAGAAACCTAACTAAAGCATAGCACTTTGCTAGTTTTGTCTTTGGAAAGGAAGAAATCTGTTTCATTTTCTTCTCTAAAATAAGACTTCAATACAGAACAGTACCCATCTTTTCTGTAGCAGCATACTTGCTCCTTAGTCAGTTTAAGAGCTGTTGAACAAAGCAAAAAAGTATACATTCCACAGAGTCGTAGACATTTAAATCAAGAATTATCTCAGTCACAGTAATTAACACTGTCTCTGTTAGATGCCCTTTACTCCACCAGGCACCTTGCACAGTCTACTTTTAGCCATGACAAGACTGTGAACTAAACCATTCTGCATAGAGTTCAAAGCCCTGCTTTGCTGACAGATACAAATGCTGTTTCATCAAGGAAACATTCCTTGTCAATACTGGTTCTCAAAAGACATCTCGGGTCTTCAAGGAGTTGAGCCTTGGATTGAACCATCTCGCTAATGGAGCACTAAAGATTCATAAATCAATCCACATGAATTAATCTTCATCTGACAAGGAATTCTCAAAAAAAAAAAAAAGAATCATTTTGGATAAGAACTTAATCACAGAAAATAGATATACATAGCTTGAAAGAGTGGTCATCTTGATCTAGCAAGGATTTTTAAATTCAATTGCCCACTGCCTTCATGGTCAGATGTACCCAAACCAAGGAGAACACAGAGAAGCTTTTTTCCCTTATTAATCTTGGAATAAAAAACAACATATTATATACTTGCTAGAAGCATTCACCAAACACAGAGGTAAAAATATATAGGAGAGCACAGCAGGTGCTAAGAAAACCCCAATAAATGTCATTGTCCTGGGCTCAGGCTGCAATCCCAAGTAGCTTCACAGTTTCCTCAAGAGTAAAGAGTAAAGGTGATTCACTTGAACAGCTTATTACCTTGAATACTCCTTTTGAAAAAAGCTTTGCAGCCCTCACAAGACCAGACCCCATAATGGTAGCCTGAAGCATAGTCGTTGCAGACAGCACAGTATCGCGTCTCCTTGGTGGACTCCATGGGCAGGCTCCCCTTCTCGTTGGTACTGGACATCCTCTCCCGAATGCTATGCCGCCTGTTATCAGAGCTTGGCCTGTTAACAGCAAAAAACAAGCACAGTTCTTTCAGTGAGGTTAATTCTCATCCAATCCTGCAGATTGTAAGAAAGAAGAGCGGATCTACTTTTGAAATGACGGACAAAAAAAACGTAATCTTTTATCACCCTCTGCCCTCTTCTAGTTGGAAAAGTGTAGAACCAGTAAGATACAGGGGAATTTCTCCCAAATCAATCTGATGTTATTAGGCATTGTACCTTGAAAAACTATAAAGCTATTTGATAAATTAATCAATTTTTCTCTAGACACTACAAAGGAATAAAAAAAAACCAAAACACGACCAGCATTTTTTTATGCACCTGCTCCTATCCAAAGGGTTCAGGACGACTGCAGTATCAGTAGGTAGCCTGAGAATCTGAGGTAAAAATCACTTAATATTTGCACCTGAATTTGCAAGCACTTAAATTATTAACCAGGCTATTTTCAAGTGTTTGCCCAATTAGAGATGTAAACTTTCCTTGCATTGACAAAGACTGCATAAAACAGTCCCTATTCTCATTACAATGCTACTTGCATAAAAATTAAGAAGTTGTTTTAGAACAACAAGAAAAGTCAGAAGGTATTAAAAATTGTGTTCTAGTACCATACACGTTACTAGACATGCACTAGACATTACTAGACATGCATATGACCCACGTGTCCAGTATGCTGCTGAATGAAAACCACACAAATCTATAGTGTAAATGGCAATGAATTTATATCTGGTGAACCTTCTAAGAGGTTATTATGGGTAGCTGCTGCAAGCATGATAAACAATATTCAAAAAGATGAGAGGATGTGAAATTGCCAAGGGAACCGGCAATGAACTCTGGGATTGCTCCTGGAAGGCGAAACGTGTTCCAGGAAGAGTCTGCACTATGAATTGTCCAGGAGACAAATACGATTGGGTGTGACAGCATCACACAAGCTAAAGTACGAAGAATTCTACTGTTGAAAGTAATTACCCACTCACTCTGCATATTTTAATTGCTGATTAGTAAACAGGTGGCTCTTATCTCCCCAGAGTCCCAACATTTTCTCAAACATATTCTGGTTTTGAACCTAGGAAACTGGGTGCTTGCTCTTTCAGATTTCTTCCTGCATGCCTAATTTTGCATTATTCCCTACTTCAGTGCAGTAAAACTTCCTGTGTTTTGATGAACTGAGGTATCTGACACCAACAGCACCTTCCTTCTCCAAAGCAGGATTCCTCAGCAGCATTCTGATTACTTGTACACTCAATTATCCTCCTTCATCTAGCCAAAGTTCCCGGACATCTCCTGCTGCTGCGCATCTCAATGCCCAAAAACTTTCTACCAGCCATCCCCCTGAGACCTTTTTTATATAATTTATGTCCCCAAATACGATGTATTTTTATCAAACATCTAAGTTACTAGATAAACATAAGGCTTTGCCATGTTAGATAGCAGAAACCAGTACTGGCATCATTCAGGAACACTGCATTTTTTTAAACCCAAAGTTCCTTACCAAGCCTTATATACCAATTGATTTTGAACACTCATTTAAATATTTTTGTTTCCTTGGGGCTTGTGCAAGACAGAAGACACTGCAAATGGTGAGGTGGTGACATAGCACAACTCCAGAAAACTGGACAATGTTACAATTCTGACAATATGAATTCAACAAACTATGCAGTGGGGGGGAACACCTGCATATTTCAGATGTTAAAATGTGAAAATATGAAAACGATATCATTGATAAATTGTTATGGATAAAGCACATGCATGGTTCATGTAACTACCTTTACCAACTCACTAATTCTAGGTATTTTTTTTTATTCTTCTCCAGGTCCTGAATCTTCCTTTGAATTTGCTTTATCTCAGTGCGTCATTTAATTGACCTTTTTTTTTCTACTGCGCACTGATCAAAGCTGTTGTTTCTTATCTTCTCTAACCCATTCTCTCCCGCCTGCAGCTAGATCACCTAATCCATTCTCTCAGAATAACTTTAAATTAACTACAATGTGGCTTTTTTAAAAAACATACTTTTAGGTGTATATAACTACAAGAATGTTGCAGCAAGCAAGCAAATAACTGTTAATACAATATTAACAGCAACAGACTAGTCTGTTAGGTGTACATGATCACTTGATATTCAAAATTTTGGACCTTTTTTTTTCAGAACTGCTACAAATATGCATCTTATAGCAGAGGAAGTTAATAAAATTATTTTCGTATTAATAAGAAATAAAAATAAATCACAGTTTTGTAAAATTTATATTTTTTAAAAAGGCACATTAAAAACAGTAAAAGGAAGAACACGTCAGGTTCCAAAACAATTACATATTTTTGCAGGTGTGTAGTAATTTTCCAACACCACACACACACATTTACTAAAGCAGTCCTAGTTTCCTAGCTGGATATAAAAGAAAACACTTCAACCAACAGGTAAAACCAAAACAGAGTAAAGAAATACCAAACAGTATCAGCCATCATTCAGCCCAGATAATTTAAATTCTCATCTTTTCAGAATATTTATCTTCCCTTAGATCCAGACTAGGCTCACAAATACATTTTTATTAAAATTAAATCTGAGTATAATAAAAAATTACTGAAAAATATTCTGAAACAACAAAAAATGTTTTTTCTATCTAAAAAAGATAAGAAATCTCATAAAAAATGTATGCCTCAAATTAAAAACATGCATAAATATTAACAAGGAAGATGTCACAAAGACCACATGCTGGTCGCGAGAGTCTGTCCCACAAAGTTCTGTCTGTCTGTCCCCAGTCACGGAGCAAAGGCCACATTTTCAGAGGCAGGCTGCAGGCAGGAGCAATGAGACAACCTGCTCCCTGTACAAACACACAGGTTCCACGGTACAAAGGATCACGGACAGACAGACACGGGTAATTCCACCGCTCATGTCTGCCCGTAATTCCCCTGCGTTTCATGTTTGACTCAGACATCCACTGCCTTCCTGCACACAAACTCCTCATATTGAAAAAGCGTTATAAATCTGTTAACACAGACCTTCATGAAGCAAAATGAATCCAAGCATGGCCTTGCTGGCTTCCCAACGCCATCCCCTCCCAAAATGAGCACCACTTTGAGCAAGATTTTGCAAACGTCTTGCAGAGTCATCACATTCAGGTTCTCGTGAACCACAGCGGGAAGCACACTAAAGTACCCCATACCCCCATCCTCCCCAGAAATAACATCCTGTGCCACCACTTTCCATTTATACAATGGAAATGAAAGCTGGTAATAAATAAACTTTGGATTATCACAACTCTAGTATTTATCAGAGGAGGTGAGAAGGAAATCTTTTGGGGAAAAGAGTATCCCAACAACACAGAGCTTGCTAAATCAAAATAACATCTCAAATTTCTAACATCTGCTAGTTACTGCCCATCACAGACCACTGATGCTGTGTCCTGACCAAAAAAAAAAAAAAAAAAAAAAAAAAAAAAAAGACCAAAAGTTCTTGTCAAGTGTGTTTACCAAAGACAAACACAAATCAAAAAGAAAGAAAACCCCAGATAAAACCCTCCTTCCAAGGCCCCCAGCAAAACAGAACAGATTAGAAAGAAAAAAAAAAAAAACCTGCTCGTTTCCAAATGTAATAACACAGCAGACACAAAATGGAAAGTGTTTTGGAACCTGCAGAGCAGGATAAACTTGTCTCCCATGCGCACTTCCATGTTTTTCCAGCTATGTCGCGCTGAGTCTGCTCTTCAGCAAATGTGGTAGCAAACAAAGACACCTCCGCTTTAAATATTCACTCATCACCTGCAACTCTGCATCAGCCACGAGATCATTAACCCCATGTTGACGGTAAAAAGAACGTGTATGTGAGGGAATACACTTCTGTAATGTAAACTCCGTTTTTTATATCATGGTTATTTGACTGGCAGGCACAGTAGACAATCCACCCAACAGCGAGGTAAGGCCAAATTTATTCACAACCCCAGCTTTATCAGCAATAAAGAGATTTCACAGGTAGGAGGGTTTAAGGCACAAGTTATTTAAGCAGTTAAGAGACATCTTGTTAAATTCTAGTTTTCTGAACTTAATTTCATATAAGAAACTTTAAGCTACAGCTGCTAAGTTTTTCTTACCAGAATGGATGGAAGTTCTCAGTGTAAAAAGCCTCAAAACCAATGCCTATTTCAAATGCATCCAAGGTCTAGCAGAAATGTTTTTCCACACATTAGGCTTATTATGACACCATTCTACTATTCAATATGAAATTAATTAACTGGATGTTAGAATGTGAATTTCCACATGGGGCAAATATTTATGAAAGGTTATTTGAACAGAATGAAGTGCTTCAAAATGCTTAAAAGACATCTCAAGGAGAAGTACTGGAATAGGAATGACTAAGTATACAAATAAACAGAAAATTGCCAAGTACATTAAGTGCCTCAAAACTGTACTCTCATAAAGTAGCTACAATGAATGTGAAAAAAAAAAATCATATGCCATCCAAATCTGTCTTAAAAGAAATATCCCAAAATGCCTAGGGTTGTAATTAAGCTAAATACAACTTGTTGATAGAGAGAGAAAGTCTTACATGGAGTTGTTTATGAAGCAGACAGAATCACAGGGTATTTTAGGGTAGATGGGACCTCCGGAGGTGGCTCCATGCTGAGCCAGCACTGGCACAATTTGAACTACAGGAGTAAGGGTGGGTTCTAGCAACAGGCCAGCATCGCTCCTTGGATGATCCTCCACCTGTGACGGAGATCAGCTGGGGCTCGCCCCAGGGCCTGATGGCGAGAGATTCAGCATGCTTCACTCCCACAGTTGAACTCTCTTCCTCCCCAAAAGAGGATGGTTTCATTGACACTACCGAAGTGCAGGGACACCTAAACAGGACTACCTGAGTAGAAGACCCTGAGCTAGTGTAGTGAATGGATGAGGTCAAGAAGTAATTGACACAAAGGAATGAGGAGAGGCAATATGAAGAACTACTTTAAAAATAACAGATGGAAAATCAACTGAAAAGGAGATAGGGCTCAGTGCAGAAACAAGGAAAAAAAAAGATAATGAACAGGAGAGGAATTTAAGAAAAAATTGAAAAACATATGAAAGTTGAATAATAATCTTAAAATATTAACAGTATTTCACCATATATCAGAAAATGTATTTTATAGTCAGAAGACACTGAAATGTTTTCCTTAGAACTAGAATAAAGTACAATTTTATATGGTAAGTAAAGTAAAATAACTTAGGAAAAATAGCTCAGTATTGACCAAGAGATGGTAGTGTTGAGGACAGGCTCTGACAAGATAAAAACAAAAGCTTATCTTCTTAGGTCATCAAAACTTCTTATTCAACATGAAATTAAACATTTCCTTTGGCATGAGTTTTATCATATTCCTTTATCCTTAACTCTGGTTAATTTTAAAATGAGTGATTGAAATACTACATCTGGATATGCCAAAATTAAACCATGACATGGGTGAAGAAAAATCTCCTCTAAAGCTATTTGCCAAAGTCAGTATAAATTTGCACATCCCTTGAAACTTCATTTTTGACAAATTTAATTTTTTTCTCAGATCTGTCATGAATATTTGTAGACTGGATTAGAGTCTAGAAAGCTGTGTCTATGCACAGCCACCATGCGGTCCATGGCATCTCCAGACACATTTCCTGGAGGTTCCATTGACAGGAGGGAAAGGGAGCCCAAGCTCCTCGTTCACATGCTTAATACTTGAATTTGGATGTTTTCAATATTTCCCTCTCCCATACTTCCATTCCTGGGATCAGTTTTCTATGGTTTATAAATGTGAGCTAATCATTTTACAGCTGATCCCCTTGACAATGTAGAAGTTTGCCCAACTTTCTGAAAAATAAGGAAGCCTTTCTTGGGGATGGCAGAGGGCATGGCGGGTGGGTTTAAAAGAGGAAAGAGCTCAATCTATTTGTCAGTTCAACAAGTCTGAAATTTAAATTCATACCAAAATAATCTTTAGAATAAATACTAAGAAATTAGTTCTGTTTCATTCTGTTCCTCAGTGCTGCTGGAATTTAAACTACAACTCATTTACAGGGTCATTTTCATTAGTGTTAAGTGAAGAGCGGCAGTGTAACTGCACCTGACAGAGCAACTCAGAATTCAAACAGTTCTGAAGCAACGGCAATCTTCTGCTTTTTTATGCGCAGAAGGTTAATAATTTCTTTCTGTACATAAGGTGAATGCCAAAACACCTAAATATCTGCTTTATATGAGTATACATTAAAAGAAGATTGAGATTTTAAATATAGCATACGGCTGAACTGCACCTCACAAGTGCAACTGAAATCTCCATTTATCCCTCCTGTGCATATGTATGTTATCTTTAATTATACGACCATACTTTTCACAGGGCAACAGTTCATCAGTGCACAGAATAAAAATAATTTATTAAATGAGCAGCTATTCTGTCTTTGGTGGGTTTAGTTTTTTTTTTATTTTCCCTGACTGTTCAGTGTCTGGTGCCTTACTATCAGCACACGATCTGAATTCAGCTATAACATCAGAATTAATTTCCTTCCAGTATTTCCATGCCACCATAGCATTCTAGTGGTTGACAGGTGCTAATGAATGTATTTTTGCAATACTTTTATAAGTAGAAAGAATAAAAAATAAGGCTGAGAGAGATGAAGGTGAAAAGTATATACTGAGTTATGTGCAACCTGAGTTTTTTAAGTACCCACCATTAAATAGCATTTTGAATGTTCAGAGTGCTACTTCCCTTGCCTGCAACTGCAAGGGTAAATGTTCAACACTTACACAAATCAGACTGTAGGACTTCCATTCAGCACAAAGGAAATTACAATACAACCCAAGACTACTTGTAAGGAGTTTGATTTTAAAAGATTTCTGAACTTCCCAGAGGCATTTGGGCAGAATTAGACAGAGAATTTAGTTCTTCGGGTCAGCAATCAGCTGCCTTCACATAATGGTTCTCAAAATTTTTGCTTCATTCCTTTTTTTAGTTACCAGTCTTTGTGAGAAATTAGTAGAGAATTTACAAACAGTGACATATTCCATTACATGAGCATGACAGGTTCCAGAGTTGATCCTTTTTATATATTGAAAAAGCAGTCCACTTACGACTACCTCATAAGTGTGAAAATAATTGTTATAGTAATAATCACAGAGGCACAAAGGGAACAAATAAGATTTGCACAGATCACCTTAATTTGGGCTTATTAAAAATACAAGTTTGCAAATAACATTTTTTTCTGCATGTAGCTTATTACCTTCTAAAGAGGATATCTAGAAAAGCAAAAATGTTATCCTTCTGCCTCATCTTTATAGTCACAGACAGCAGGGCTGGGATGTGTCGGTGCACCTCTCACTTGCCTTAGCGCAGCAGGCGATGGCAGGAGATGACTCTCATTCCCAAGCAGCAGAGGATGTCAGTGATACCTGCTAACAGCTGGGAGTAGTGACACAAGACCTTTTTTCTACTCCAGTTGAGGAGAAGTAAAAGCTAGTAATTACACAGAGGTTGCTGCCGCTGGTGTCAGTGGAAATGTCTGCTTTGTCCTCCCACTGCTGTTCTTTGCCAAGTACCCTCGCTTGACACCTGCAGCTCTCATTCTTACACTTACATCACTTACACCTTTGGGGTCTTCCTTTCAGCCTCAGTCTCTCTGTCCAGAAAGGACAAACTCCTCTCCTCCAGTGCCTGGACTGACTCTGCCTGGCCACTTCTCCCATGCCCAGACTCCTCGCAGACCCCTCATCCAAAGCTCTCCATTTCCCTCCATCACCACTCATTTTCCCCATGTCCTGGGCAGGAAGGTTCCACTCTTCTGCCTCTCTCTGTACCCTTGTAACCCAGTCTGCCATGATTCCTTAGCTCCTGTTAATCTCAATGTACAATCCTACCTTCCTTTGATCTGTCCCACAAGTTCCACAAGCACATACTAAGATTTGTAGCTAAAGAAGGCCTGAGGGACCTTAGTATTGCCATTTTTTGACCACATAAAACTCATTAATCATAAATGGACAAAATTCTATATTTTTTACCAAGGCTGAACTTAAAATTTCTGAAATTCTGCAGTGAGCAGCTCATTGTAAGTGCTATGAACTATTAATAACAAAAACTATGATGTTTCAAGTCAACTTTCTTTATAATACCTTTAAAACTATCACATTTCATTTACATATTCAGCCTTATACAATTTGTACTTCTGTCTTTTCTCCTGTAGACCGAGACTGCAGCTCTTACAAGACAAGCCCTCACCACAGTAACTGCACACATTGAAGCCCTGAGATTCTGTGTGCCAGGACACTGCCCATGGGATAAAATGAGGACATGTATCTGAAGAATCAAGATGTCATGCAAGTCATAGTATGTGACAAATGCCATATTTCTTGCACTCTTGTCATTGTTTGTAAATTCTCTACTCATTTCTCACAAAGAATTTAACTTCTGAAATAAGAAAAAATATTGTCCTCTTATTAATGTTTTGAAAACTATTGAAATCAGCAAAGAAATCTAGTTTTCTGCAAAGAAAGAGTTCAGACCAAAAAATTCCCTTTTTTAAACTTTCAAGGAAAAATATTTTCTGTGAGATTTTCATTTTGCAGAAATACAGAATTTAAAGTTTTGACAGAAAGACCTTCAAACATCAAAACTTTTCTTTTCATGCAATACACATTTACAAAGAAATAAACATGTATATAATAAGTAAAAAGAATCTACACATCCAGAGCTACAGTTCTGCAGGGTTAACCTAGTGCAGAAGTTGCTGCTAACTCTACCAGTAGTCAAACTGCCCTTACAACATTTCAATGATCAAGCCTCTCTCTGTGGACTATTTGCTGCTTCGCTACTTCATGTCCAGCCTAAATCCTCTCCGCTGGAAATTAAGCTCATTTGTCCTCAGTTGTTTCCAGTTAGCCTGGAGAACAATTCAGCTACTGCCCTCTTAGTACACATTTTCCCTTTGTAAGGTTTCTCCTATGTCACCTCTCAGCCTCAAACCCTCCTTTCAGAGTCTCGTCTGTAATTTTCCCACCCTCTTGCTGCTCTCACAAGGCCTTCTCTTGCCTCTTAGTGGGCATAAAAGTCTGAAAGAGGCCGTGCCAGTCTCTCCTAAACCAGCATATTGACCTGTTCATTTGGTTTTCTGTTCACAGAATAAAATTTGCCTTTTCTGCAAAAGATTAATCTCTTGACTTGTATTTAGCTTATGATCTTTTCTACCCCTTAGATTTTTTTTTTTTATTCTGCAGTCCTTTTCCCTACTTAGTAATTCCCCTGTTATTGTACTTGTGCATTAGATATCTCCTTCCCAAAGGCTGGGCACTGCACTGACCCTTAGTGAATTTGAGAAGAAATGTTTCGGATTCTGTTGTGGTAAGCAGCACTAGAAAAACATTCTCTTACATACTGACATTTCAAGCGCCCCATTTACAGATCTCTGCTGCTTTTAACAACTGGCAGATACCATTTGCTTATTTAAAAAATAATGGTACTATTTTATCTATGGAGTAAAGTCGCTCCAGATTACTGTTTTGATGTATCTTTTGAGTCCCTGATCACTGGATGTCCTCCTACTCCTTAAGAAACAACACCAGTGAAATAAATGTTTTGATCCACTTCCCCAGGGTTTCTTTGCCCATTTCTACCTCCTGTCAGGCACAGTTTTGCCCGGGCACGATCTGTCCCTGACACCATCTCTCTCACTCAGTTAGGCAATCCCACAGACTCTGGTGTAGAGAGTCACATAATCCGAGGAAATGCCGTAATCCACTGTCTAAAAGAGTGCCAAATTTGATGAAAAAGCTGCTGACAATCAAAGTGCTTCTGGGTACCGCATAGATACGATTTTCCAACAGCAATACCGAGCTGGTGTGTGGCTGTGTGGCTCTGGGGACAGAAGCAATAGGGGCCTGAGTGTGGCAATCAGCTGTGCCCACAAGTGTGTCAAAGTGGAGGGCCCAGCGGGCAAACACTCTGGAGGCATGGACACAGGACATCTCACTTCAGTGTAAACAATCTGAAGAATAACATGTTCAAAAAGCTGGAAGCATGAAAAAAACCCAAAAGGCCAGCTTCAGCTGACAATGTCCGGTGTGTATCCTCTACAGCTTTCACACTTTTAGAAATATCTAGTCACCCTTGCCTCCATTAAAGTTAAACTAAACCTCAAAGACTAAGCTGAAAAGTTGTACCACTCTGTTTCTTGTACCAGTCCTAAAATTAAAGTATGGCTTTTGTGAAAAAGCTGAAGTTCAGCGTTTTGTATAAGAATATTTCACATCCAGAAGTCATCTTTTCTTCAGATTTCACTGTTCCTAGCAAACTTTCTTCAGAACTACCAAGTCACTAGTGTATTTTTTTTTCTTCTCTAATGTTCAGATAAATTAGCACAATCCTACCAGCCGAAAGGAAAAGGTTAAATGCACTCAATAGATTGGAAAAGGATGTTTCAGGAAGTGCTGTCAGATTCTTACACTTACCTCCAGACTATTTCAAAGGTAAATGCCAGCAAAAACACAGGAATCAGTTATAAATCTCCCTTCACCACGCGTTTATAGGACTTTTATGGGGTCATGTGTTCCTTTTATGCTTGGACAAGCCCTCTTTCCAAATATTTCAGATGCACACATTAAGACTGCATTTTAACCAACTACCCAAAGCTTCATTTAACTCCTAGGAGTATCTTTCAATGATTAAACAAGACATTTTTAAAGAAAAATGCTTGAAAGAAAGAAATGTTCTCCTTTACACCAACCTCAAAAGATATGGGAAATTGGAATGCAGATTGTATAACACAACATTACTGTTTAGATAATGTTGTTTCAAAAATTCCAATCTAAAACAATCTATCACTTCAAATGGCTATTTTTCTTTAAACTGAAAATGTAACTTTAAGTGGTAGTCTGTGTTTGAAATTGAACTTGTGAAACAAAACACTGGTACAGCCACATATGGTCCCAACAAAGAAATCAGAGGGCACTAGGCCACAGAAAAATAAACCCCATGGAAATAAAAGACTACTTAAAGTAGTGCTTTTAAGTTCATCAAAGCGCAGGCAGACCTCTTGAACTGATACAAAGCACAGAGGGGAGATAAAAATCTTTTAGCAAAGATTTTACCACCCAGGCCATCTACAAGCCACTCTAAGCTAGCTCCTAGTAAGAATACGGGAAAAAGACGAGGCAGAGGTGCCAAGCCCAAAGACACGATATGAGCAGCAGGGAAGGAGCTAGGCATTCGGGAAAATCTGACACCTGTGTGTGAAAATGGTTGTGTACCTGCCCCAGAAGATGTGGTTTATCTGCAGCTCCTTGTTTTCGCTCCAAAAGAGCAAAACCTAGGAACGGAGCCTTTGCAGTCCTTGGATTAACAGTGCACAGTCTAGAGCTCAGTGACAGAAAAAATGAGTTCCTAAATATACGGACCCATTTGTGGTTAAGCCAGTTTCATCCAACTAAACTACCAGTATGTGAGACCCACACAATCCCAGTAAAACAGGCAGACTAACTTCCTTGCAGGCCATGGCTAGCCTGCAGTATTAGCAGCACACAAAGGCCAGTCCAAGACTGGTACACTGCATGTCATGGTGTGACACTTGATTGACAGCTGAAAAGACAAAGGCACCCATCCTAGCTGACGCCCAAGTACACAGAATATGCATCCCAGAAACTCAAGTATGACTTGAAAGTATAACAAGTAAAATGGATGAGAAAAAAGCACAAGGCTGAGTGCTACTGATCGAAGGACAAGTGACAAAAGCATGACAGAAGGCAAACAAATAGCTGGTCTGAAAACACATCATACCGACCAGTCATTGCAAGTAAGAAGGGCTGCATGTCACCTGCAGATTTGGGCTGCTAAAAGTGTTCACAGCACTCTAGAGCTGCCAGGCCAACAAAGTACCTGTGCTTTGTAGCTTGTTATCTATTCTTCCTCTCTTAAAAAAAAAAATAATAAAAAATTCCATCAAGTTTCAGTCTTGAGAGGTCTGGACCCTAGCAGCGAAGAAACAGACCTCAAAATAGCACGCTGTAGTTTGTCCTCTCAGACAAAATGGAGGCAAGATGGAGACACAGAAATATGACACCTCACAAAATCTGTGGTTTGTGGGGAAACATTGCCCCAGCTGAGGTACTTGACTCATACTTGTCCTCCAGAAAGGGCTGAATCCAACTTTGCATGCCAATTCACTCTTTGAATTTTAATGAACAGTAAACCACGTGATAAACACCTTAGAGTTTGAAACAGAGCAGTGAAGTCTTGGCAATGCCACGCAGCCTACTTGTTAGGTGTGTGCTAGCTTTATAAGGCCAGGCCCTGTTGACGAACCGTGGAATAAAATATAAATTACCTATCACGTTTGTCACAGACAATCTCCAGAAACAGAAAATTACATATCCTGAAAATATAGTCCGATGTGTAAGAAACAGAAAATCAAATTAATAAGAAACAGAACCTGAACAATTTGAGACATCCTCATCAAACTCATTTTCAAATTGATTTTAAATTTCTGAGATCCTACAACTCTCCTTCCCTTCAAGGAGCGTCCTAAGTGTTCAGCACCTCTCTAAGTAAACCCTAGACTACAATTATGAAATTTTAGTGTTAAAGGCTACAAATGTTGTCATTTTTCTTTATGTTCAAGTAATAGCAACTGCAAACTTCTGCCAGAGAGGACAATCTTGCTCTCCCTTCATTTCTGGCCCAAGGGAGCAAACTAATGCTATTTAACACATAGTCACACAACTCGAGGCAAGAGAGGAGGCGAGAAAATGCAGGGTGAAGAAGGAAGGATCCCAACTGTGCGATGACATTGGCTTACTAATGCAGCCACAGGAATCATGACCAGAAATGCAACAGGGGGAAAATGCTTTCAGTGGCACCTTTGAGTTGGTGAGACTAATGGTTACATTACATGGTATAAAGTATTGAAGCAGCACACTGGAAAACTGGGCTGTGCTCCTTTCCTCATTCCTCTGTATCTTTTTCTTCCTGCTTGCAGACTGCAGATCTTTCTGTCTTTCCTATGTGCCGGCGTCTCAATCATCAGTACGAAACAAATAGTAAATAGCAAGATTTACACACCTACATTATCTAAATTATCCCAAAGTAGCTACATTATTCATTCAGATAATCTCCACTGACAAATTTGCACATGCTGACTACACAATCAATAATAAGCACAGAGAACACGGCTCATAAAAGGTAGGAAATACATTCATGTAGCCATCTGCACATAATATGTGTTTCCAAAACTGCTAGTTGACCTATTTTTTGAATAGCTTATGCAGCAATGTGTGAGAAATCAGGTCTGTGAGAAGTCCATGCACTTGACTTTTGTGCTGGTGATAATTTTCTTTCAAGACAATAAGAAGTTGCATTTTGTTTTGGCAAATCCATGTCATCTATTTGTGTCATTTCTTAATCCTCATAGTAACAGAGCATAAGCTCAAATGCTTCAGAGGTGCCACAATATAGCACCTCATTAATCTTCTCACTTTTTATTGTTAGGAGGCAGTAATGCTCCCTGCCCTATCAATTACAAAGGAAGGAAAAAGTCTATTAGATAGACAGATTAATGTAGAATTAAATGTACGGACACAGCAACTACACTTCTGTCATGACTTTAAAAAACATATTATTACCTGTTCACATGGGACACACATAATACCAGTGTACTAAACACAAGGAACCCCTGCTGAATCTTACCTTTTTTTTTTCTTTTCCAGATATGCACCCTTCTTATAAATGAAAGGGGAAAAAAAACACCTAGGTTTCAACTGTTGTTTGTTGCATAATATTCTTTAATGGCTATCTATGGCAGAAAAAAAAACCATCTATTTACTCATTTCTAGTCAAAACATTCTCTGTTGCATACAGCTGAATGTTGGAAGTGGATGTTGCATTCAGCTCATCACGGCAAACCTATGAACCCACCACCGCCCAGCCCAAGCCTCGACAGCAAAGCAGCAGCTCCGTGTAGCTGAGGCTGATGGCTGACGGCAGAACATCCCTCCTCACCTCTGCTCTGGGAAGGTCGGCAGGATCCGACCACAGCCACTCAGCCCCTCATGGCACTGGGACTGAGCAGCAGCTAGCAGCTAGCAGCTATGACTCACCTTCCTTACAAACAACCTAACAAATTTTGTATTTCCTCACAGCAAAATGTTCCCAAAAGTTTCCAGCACTCTGTGTTTCAGACATTACTCTTCCAGAAAATTATCTGAATGAGGGGCGGGTTAGGACAACATCAGGCTCTTGTCTAGGATTACTGTTCTATAAATATGACCAAAATTAATGCTCGATTTTCAAACAGTCCACATATTCAAAAGTATATCAAAAGCATCCTATAAGATTAAGAGGTCGATATCTGAATTATTGCCCAAAGGCCTCTGTTCTTTGATTTACTTCTGGTTTGGTTTTAATTTTGTTCTATCCTTAATAAGAATATTTTGAAACATCAATAACACTTTAAAAATTGGAGTGTCTTTCTTCACATGGCTCCATCTAGCTTCTCAGGTACTTATTTTTTTAATTCAAGCATGTAGCATTAGATATCCAATCTTGAAACCACAGTCACTTGATTTCACATACATATCTGTATAGATTTACAGATCACCAAGCCAAATAATTCTAACCAACAACAGTCTGTTGCCAAATCTAGAATCCAAAACTAGTTTCAACCAGGTTATCTTGGAGAGTATAATACGCAAAATGGAAAGATAGGATGATGCAGCTCTGTGGACCCACAAAAATCCACCAAACACAACAGGCATCAACTCTTAGTTGAACTTACAGTGTATGAATAGCTACCTGCAGGTAGGTAATAACAATTGCTTAAGCTCTCAGGACAAAACTTGAGCCAGTTCAATTTCTTGTCTGAGAATACACCCCTTTCCTTTTTGCATCTGCACATATATATCAAAGGGTTTAGCCGAATTCCATCTGATAAGTTCAGAAAAAATATCTCCTGTCTCCTTAAACCAAACAGAACCTGAACCATTTGCTAGAAGGTGCTTCGAATAAGAATGAAATCTAAATCACCTCCAGATTCCATTCATTGCAGGCTGCTACGTGATTTAAACATGGCTCTCGTCAGAAGTCATAGAGTGGAGATGTTGGGAGACCCGTTCTCACTTTTTTCTTATCATACATCTCCTATAATAAATAAGACAACTCATTTGCTCTGCTCTCCTGGGTTTTAGTTCTGGAGCAACCTGGAGGGACAGCGCAGAAGCAGGGCCAGTCTCTTAGGCAATGCCATTTTCAGGTTGCTTGCCATTTTCAGACAGATCCACATTTGTTGACAATAAAGTAAATCAGAGAGAGAGGAAACAAGGCATGTATGAGTCAGAAAATAGGTCACACATGAAAACAGCTTGAAGCTATTAATACCTAATACTGCCATTTAACAAATAATAAAGAAGGTGGTGCTAGCCATGCAGCAATGTTTTAGATCTCCTTGAAAAGGCAGTCCTGGCCTAGGTAATTTTCTGAAATGTTTTTGAAAAAAGAAAAGGAGTACAGACAGCATTTAGTATTTGCGTATGTACTAATTTTTGTACTGAAATGCACCTCTCCCTCTGAATAGTAAGATCTTCAGTGCTTTGCTGAAATTAAACCAGCAAAATCCTTCATCTTAAGTAAGGAATACAATGAACTGAGGGTCGTATCTCAGAGTTCATGTCAGACGCAAACTAGAGAACATGAAAAACTGGTACATTAACTCCTTGATTCTGTGCAATCATCCCTTATCTACCTGCAAAATAAATAAATGCAAGGTAACTGAACACGAAATTTAATATAGAGACTGAAGTGGAAATACATTTATGCTGTATTTTTTCCGAGAAAAATGATGGGTATGTGTATTTAACAAGCCTGTAAAACCATTTTTGTTCCATTTCAGGTAGTATCTTTAGTAATACCATTGTTAGCTTCCAAAATCATACTCACAGACTGAGCACCTACTCAATATTTTACATGTTTTCACCCTTGCTCATATGTAGCCTCATGTCTTCTTTCTTTTTCAAGCCTGCTCTGAAAACAGTCATGTTGATTCTCCTCATGTGATTTTCCATAGCACTCTTCATTGTAGCAGTTGGGCACCTCACAGACACCAATGAATGTTTATTCATGGGGGTCCTGCATGATAAAGCAGCAGTATCTTCATTTCACTTGTTAGGACATTAGGCAGAGAGAGAGGAAGATATATGGACATAAATTTAGTTCTGGCATGTTTCAGCCTTTGGGAAGGCTGATGTTACAATCTTACTGATGTAACTTTTATATATTTTCTATGCACATGAGAAATACCAAGACTTTAAAGAAATTAAAGAATCAACACCCAAAACAGGGTTCCATTCAGTTCCTGAGTGGCAGCTGGTGTTTCAGGAGTGATGGAAGCTCCTACCTACAGCACCGACCTCTGCTACTCGGGCTACTGAACAAACCAACAGCCGGGCTACTCCATTACCTTCTGGGTAAATCTGTAACAGACAGGAATAAAACACAAGAGTTGCACCTGTCTGTTGGGAGGAAGATTGTTCTACACAGGCCTGTCTCCATATTCCCTGTTTCTCCCTCTCAGCCTTTTTATTTCCCTATGCTCTGCCACATGCACTTGCTCTGCTTCAGTCCTGTTTATAGTCCCTGTTCCCAGTCCAAGTCTCAGTTCCTGAGTACCTTTAAATCCACTCTTTATCTCCAGCTCAGTCTTCTGTCAGAGTTTATCCTTCAACTTTATTTTTCAGGTCCACTCCAAACTCTTCCAGGTCCTTACACAGTAGCTACTTTCTCCTGCTAGAGCACTCCTCCTTTTCGTCATCTGTCTTCTGTCTGCCAGTTCACAACAGACCGCTACAGCACCTCACCAGAGATTCAAAGTTTCTACCTTACCAGACCCAGCAGATTTCTTCACTGGCCCCAATCTGTTCTTAAATGAGACCACCCTTATTTACTCCTTGTCTCATCTTCCCATCCTGCAATTTTAATTTGTTACTGCATTTTGCTGGCGTGACTTTTCCCAAACTCTTTTGGCCGGGTACTACTAGCATTCCTGTGCAATCAACACTGAGGAGGATATTTAATTAACAACAGGGATGAAGGGACAAATTGCACCCCTAGCAAGTTAATGAACAATACCAAATTGGGGAAGACACAGAGTGGTGGATACGGTGGTGGATACGGTGCAAAGCAAAGCTGCCCATCAGAGGGACCTCAACAGGCTAGAGAAATGGCCCAACAGGAACCTTGTGAAGTTCGACACTGGAAAACGCATAGCTACACACTTCAGATGGAATAATGCCCTGGAGAAACATGGATGGGACTGGAAAGCAGCTCTCCATCGAGTGACTTGCGGCAGCAATGAAAGACAAACACATCCTGGGCTGTACTAACATAAATATAGACAGGAGGCTGAGAGCAGAGCATGTTCTCCTCTCCTTGGCACTTGCAAGACTGCTTCCAGTTTTGGGCTTCCAAGCTGAATACAATCTTTGACAAACTAGAGGAAGCCCAGTGGACAGCCACCAAGACGAGGAGGGAGCTGGAACAAATGACATATGAGGAGATGCTGAGAGAACTGAATTTGTTTAGTCTTCGGAAGAGAAGGCTAAAGCAGGATTTTATGCTGTGTTCAACTATATTAAAAATGGGAGACTTTAAAGGAGACAGAGCCAGACTCTTCTTGGAGACACACAGTGAAAGGACAAGAGACATCTGACACAACTTTGGGCAAAAAAAAAATATTGTTATTATACATTAGAAATAAGTTTTTCACAGCAAGAGTGGTTCAGTAATGAACCAAATTTTCCTGACTGGACATAGAGTCTCCATTCCTCAACAGCTACAAAACTCAACTGGGTAAGGGCCTGAGCAACCTGATCTAACTTAGAAGTTAGCCCTGCTTTGAGCAGGATGTTGACCAGATAATCTCCAGAGGCTCCTTCAAACTTACATTACTCTCTGATTCTCATCTTTCAGTAACTTGCCTCAGCCCACGGTAATTATTGCAGAGAAAGTCCTGTTCAAAAGCCACGCAGCTGTGCGATGAAGCAACCTCACAGGTTTTGTCAGAGAAGGATGATTTTGCAATCAAGTCAATCTATAATCACTGAGAGAGGATGCAGCATGCATGAGACATGAAATTTCATATCAGTTAGCTATCAAATACAAGCTAATTCCCACTGTGAATAGTCAGATGCTGCAAGAGTTTGTAGCTTAAATTTGAGTAGGTTTTTGAGGGAAAACCAAGCAAAAATAAATCAGATTTGACAGTATCCCCACACTACTAAATATCAGAGCTATATCTATAATACAAAGGTGTCTAGGCTGTCCAATGAAAAAGGGGGAGTTTTTTGCATAAGTACAGAAAAATTTTCTTTTCCCTTCCAGATACTTAGAAAGTTGAGTCCTTTTTTGACAAAATGTTAAAAAAATTACCTGAGACAATCATCGAACACTGAAAATATGAGCAAAAGTTGGACAACATAATTAACCAAACAAGAGAGGAACACAGGCAGACTTAATTATAAGCAGTGTTACTAGAGCTGTAGTGGAGTTTTGCTCCAGGATATTTAAAAATTTCTCTGCAGAATCAGATTTATTTCCACTTTGGTTTTTTTTTAATATTATTATTGCTTGGATCAAGAAGAAATAGTAATAGTAACTTATGTATGTGCAACCTGCTTTAGAATCATATAATAGTTTGGGTCGGAAGGCAATGTTTGACTTCTTAGGCTGCAATATGCCTGGCAGACATTCTTAATAATGGCTCTTACAATTGTACTGGTTCTGATATTGTTGCCATTAAAACTTCCAACAATGTTATTTTATATGGGTTTCTATCTCACCACTTTTCTCCATAAACCTAACTAGAG
>WHYT01017196.1:57423-72489 GCA_009806455.1 Tetrax tetrax | reverse complement strand
TGAGAAATACCAAGACTTTAAAGAAATTAAAGAATCAACACCCAAAACAGGGTTCCATTCAGTTCCTGAGTGGCAGCTGGTGTTTCAGGAGTGATGGAAGCTCCTACCTACAGCACCGACCTCTGCCACTCGGGCTACTGAACGAACCAACAGCCGGGCTACTCCATTACCTTCTGGGTAAATCTGTAACAGACAGGAATAAAACACAAGAGTTGCACCTGTCTGTTGGGAGGAAGATTGTTCTACACAGGCCTGTCTCCATATTCCCTGTTTCTCCCTCTCAGCCTTTTTATTTCCCTATGCTCTGCCACATGCACTTGCTCTGCTTCAGTCCTGTTTATAGTCTCAGTTCCTGAGTACCTTTAAATCCACTCTTTATCTCCAGCTCAGTCTTCTGTCAGAGTTTATCCTTCAACTTTATTTTTCAGGTCCACCCCAAACTCTTCCAGGTCCTTACACAGTAGCTACTTTCTCCTGCTAGAGCACTCCTCCTTTTCTTCATCTGTCTTCTGTCTGCCAGTTCACAACAGCCCGCTACAGCACCTCACCAGAGATTCAAAGTTTCTACCTTACCAGACCCAGAAGATTTCTTCACTGGCCCCAATCTGTTCTTAAACGAGACCACCCTTATTTACTCCTTGTCTCATCTTCCCATCCTGCAATTTTAATTTGTTACTGCACTTTGCTGGCGTGACTTTTCCCAAACTCTTTTGGCCGGGTACTACTAGCATTCCTGTGCAATCAACACTGAGGAGGATATTTAATTAACAACAGGGATGAAGGGACAAATTGTGTTCAACTATATTAAAAATGGGAGACTTTAAAGGAGACAGAGCCAGACTCTTCTTGGAGGCACACAGTGAAAGGACAAGAGACATCTGACACAACTTTGGGCAAAAAAAATATTGTTATTATACATTAGAAAAAATTTTTTCACAGCAAGAGTGGTTCAGTAATGAACAAAATTTTCCTGACTGGACATAGAGTCTCCATTCCTCAACGGCTACAAAACTCAACTGGGTAAGGGCCTGAGCAACCTGATCTAACTTAGAAGTTAGCCCTGCTTTGAGCAGGATGTTGACCAGATAATCTCCAGAGGCCCCTTCAAACTTACATTACTCTGTGATTCTCATCTTTCAGTAACTTGCCTCAGCCCATGGTAATTATTGCAGAGAAAGTCTTGTTCAAAAGCCACGCAGCTGTGCGATGAAGCAACCTCACAGGTTTTGTCAGAGGAGGATGATTTTGCAATCAAGTCAATCTATAATCACTGAGAGAGGATGCAGCATGCATGAGACATGAAATTTCGTATCAGTTAGCTATCAAATACAAGCTAATTCCCACTGTGAATAGTCAGATGCTGCAAGAGTTTGTAGCTTAAATTTGAGTAGGTTTTTGAAGGAAAACCAAGCAAAAATAAATCAGATTTGACAGTATCCCCACACTACTAAATATCAGAGCTATATCTATAATACAAAGGTGTCTAGGCTGTCCAATGAAAAAGGGGGAGTTTTTTGCATAAGTACAGAAAAATTTTCTTTTCCCTTCCAGATACTTAGAAAGTTGAGTCCTTTTTTGACAAAATGTTAAAAAAATTACCTGAGACAATCATCGAACACTGAAAATATGAGCAAAAGTTGGACAACATAAGTAACCAAACAAGAGAGGAACACAGGCAGACTTAATTATAAGCAGTGTTACTAGAGCTGTAGTGGAGTTTTGCTCCAGGATATTTAAAAATACTTAAAAATTTCTCTGCAGAATCAGATTTATTTCCACTTTGTTTTTTTTTATTATTATTATTGCTTGGATCAAGAAGAAATAGTAATAGTAACTTATGTATGTGCAACCTGCTTTAGAATCATATAATAGTTTGGGTCGGAAGGCAATGTTTGACTTCTTAGGCTGCAATATGCCTGGCAGACATTCTTAATAATGGCTCTTACAATTGTACTGGTTCTGATATTGTTGCCATTAAAACTTCCAACAATGTTATTTTATATGGGTTTCTATCTCACCACTTTTCTCCATAAACCTAACTAGAGCGATCTCAGACTTTTAATATCCTGCTGAGCCACCATTTCCAGGATTTGCATGCTTTATCTCTTATTGGAACCCTTGTAGATGAAAATTAGGATTACATTTCTCATAGCATGGCAAGACAAAGCTATAAATACTTTTCAATCCATATGTTCTAAATAATCCAAACCATGCAAAACTATCACAAGGTAATAAATGTGCTACAGTGGCTCATATGTTGGCAACATACACAGTTTTCCTTGCTTGTGTTTATCAATTTGGCTGAAGGAGGAGTACCGTTTTACTGCAGACTGGAAGCAAACAGACAAAGCTGTTTTTTGACATATTAGCCCCCCCAAAGATATCTAGATTTGGCACACACTCTCAGCCATACTCTTTGCCTCCACTACGGTTTCCTGGATAAAAGGATTCTGTGATACGTAATTTGAAGCAGGGATCTTACTGTCAAGTTCAAGTTGTAACTAATAAGCGAAGCAGGGAACACTTATTTGAATTTATTTTCTTTAGACACCAGCTGATACAAGTTACTGAATAATAACTAGATACCACTTGATCAAGATAGCTCAGCAAAACAAATGTTTTAAGAATGCTTACTAGCTTTATAAACTGAAAACACAGGTGACAAGGTATTATTTGACATTTAATTTTTGCCAAAGATTCAATAGTAAAATTAAATTATGATTTTCAGAGATAGCACCTTCTCAACTTCCATCTGTTTACAGATAAACTTGAAGAGGAAAAAAAATTAAGGTTCTAAAAACTAGAATATTTTAATGTATTTATGAATGAATAGATTTTGTCTCACAAACCTGAATTACATTTAAAGTGAAAAAAAATAAAATAAAAATGGAAATAGAAAGAAAACAGTTGGTGTTACACATTCCAGTTTTAACAGGGCTATATGTAAAAACTGCAGTGGATGCTATCTGGAGTTTCCCAATCTTGTGATTTAAGATTCTCCCAATTGAGTTTCCCAATCTTGTGATTTAAGGTTCTCCCAATTGAGCTTCCCAATCTTGTGAGTTAAGATTTGGGGCCTAAATTTTACACTACATCTTCTGCAGTTGTGGCTTTCTGCACAGCATCTTCCCAAGTATTTTTATTTAGCATGAGCGAAGACTTTTCCCATGTTGCAGTAAACTTCCCTTCCCCTTTCTTCTCAGCTTTGTAGCATCCTAAAAAGTTTTCCATAGTCATGTCTTAGCAGCACAAATCAGTACTGAAGCAGGCTGCGGTGATCAAAGCAGTGTCTCTGCACGACAGCAGGTAATAAAATAAGAGGGAGGGAAGATGAAGTAGCAATCAAACTGAATATTTGCACTGCAAATTGACGGGAGACAAAAAAAATCTTCAAAGGAGAAACACAGCTTTTCCATAGAAAATCAGTTAACAGCAATTTCCCTATTTGGATGCAATGATCAAGATGAAAAAATGCACCACTTAGTTACATAGGTTATGAATGGGAAGGAAAACGCATGGGCATTAAACACAGCCCAGCGCTGCATAGATGCTCACTGGTGTGTCGTCCTCAAAAGGAGAGGAAGCCTCTCCCCTGTAGCATTCAACAGCTGCTCTACAGAGATGCTGCTGCTTGGTCCTGGGGAGGTAGGTTTCGACAGCTGGCAGCGTTGTGAGACAGCGGCACATGGAAACAGAGAGCGACGTATTCCACTCCTGTTGTCTGATTCGAGACAGACCGCGCTCTACAACAGTCACTGTACGCTGACATTCCACCCACTGCACATGAAGTGGTCACATGCACGGCTATTAGTCACCAACTGCTTGTTTACAAAGTCATCTTAGTCACTTCTGACTTTCAACCTTTACCGTTATTTTTTACTTTTTCTAATGGTTTCCATGCAGTGAGGAAAATGGAGGCATCTTTTCTTATTTATATAGACGCTGGCTGTTGTGTCATTAGTTAAGAGTGTCACTGCAATGGCTGGAAGACCACTACAATTGTTATGTACATCTATCAACTAGGATTTAGGTTTAGGACAATCATATTTAAGCTCCATGTTTTCTGAGGACGATATTTCCTTTTTCTAGTAAAAGGTTAAAATAAAATGTCCAGATCACTCCCAAATCCAGTATTGTTCCCAATATCTTGCCAAGGAAGAAGATTATTCTGCAGATTTATTATCTTCTTACCTCTAACAGGCATCCCTGTAAGTATGTGGTAGGTTAAATCTGGCAAGCATTATTTCCCCATGTTCATAGTCTTGCACCAGAAGAAGAAATACCTCGAGTCAGATGATGTAAGAACCCTCCCAACAACTGGAATCTGAGCTTGGCAGAAAAGCAGAAATGCCTTGCCTTGCCCAGTGTCACATTGATCAGGGCTCGTAATGAGCTGTGGCAAATTATGACCTTTTGTAGTTCACTGGAAATGCCACCCAAATACATAGGGATAGTGTACAACCTCAGATGTGACTTATCTCTGCACAGCAAATTTTAAAAACAGCTCCTGTAATGAATGCAATGAAAGCAACACTTTAGGTGAGTGTTGAAGGACAACATCTCTGCTCTAATCTCAGTTCTGATGCCTGAAGAGATAAAAGAAAACTCTCTGCAGACACACCAGGGAGCTCATGATTAGTTTCAGTGTTTCACTGTCAACAATATCAAATTAACAAAATTACCAAAATCTCAGCTTGTTGGAAGAAGTGGATGCACTCCAGTTGCAGGACTCCTCTCCTCTGCATTTGTTTGGAGCGATGCCTTAGCTCTTGCTGGCCTTTCTTGTTGGTTTAATAAAAAATGCTGGCATTTGATGTTCACTCCGCAATTGCTGAAGGAACCAGTGCCAGCAACTAATGCTTTTCCTATCAGAGGAGATATGGCCAGCAGTGTTTGTTGTTTCAATAGCCTCAGAGCAAGAGTGATCAAGGCCAATGACACAGAGTCAATTCCCCGTCTTCCTCTCAAGGGACATATTGCAGTGTCTCTCTGAAGGGAGATTAGAGACGGTGACTGCTTTGACTTTTTAGACAGGAGACATAGGGGTGGGATTACTTTCACGTAACTTTGGACATCACTGGGCATCCATCTTCATCCAATAGATATCTGTACCAGAATGAGTCACTTTAGCCATCTTTTATAGTATAGAAAGAGAAACTTGCATTTTTAGAGCCTAGTGCACCTGGTCTATTTTAATCAGATACCTTAGAAAGAGACAATGTGTGTGTTCACAGCACCTTTCTCTCTGGTCTCCACAGACTAAGAAGGGAGTCCACATGAAGGTTTGATGCTGTTGTCCATGCCACATGCCATTTGGAGTTTTATAGGTGTTGACTCTCACTGACATCCACCTCCTACCCCAAAAAGGTACAGCCACACAGTAGGTCCTGTGTCATATCTGCTAGACTCACCTGACCTTACAGCCTCTCAAGTGGCACCAGATGGCTAAGGAGTGTAAAACTGAATAGACCTAGATGTCTACATTGAATCAGATGAACCCCATCCACACAGGCTGCCTGAACAACCATGTTTTTAGTCGCAAGTTTTAAATCCATGTGGAAAGGACTTGCTACATGGAGCACTTCCTGGGGCTGTGGTTTATGCAAAAAATTCATCTGCTAAAGAGGTGAAGAAAGTTTTCTTCAGTAAGAAAAAAACCCTTCGAAATGGAAGCTCAGAAAGAGCAGGCAGATCCATGTCTCTGCCTTGGCAGAAAGGAGGCTAATGAAGAAGTATAAGAGCTCCTTTACCCCCTTCCACTGCCTTATTCAGAGGGACAGAGCACATGTGCTCCTCGACAACATGAGCTGGTGACTTTATGATGCAAGCTCACTTGCTGCAGGATCCACATCAGCACATTCTCTAAGAAGAGCAGCACAAACAGTAAAGTTGGTTTGTACAAGGCCCTCCTAACTGTAAAGTGTGAGTATCTCAGAACATTTAACAGGTTTGTCTTTACAACGTTTCCATGAGATAGGACAACTCCATGCTTTCCCCTCTCTTTCATTGCAGCCATCTATTGCTGTAAAATTGTCAGAGATATCAGTACCACCTCTGAAAACAGGAACACTCCCTTTCTTCAAGAAACTGCCTGAACACTCAAACTGTTGAGAGCACCTCAGAACAGATTGATGCTTTAGAGAAAAATAAGAAAAAAAAAATCAAAACAAAACAGTACATTACATAGTATTCCTTCATGTTATGGAATACCTCACACTACATTAAAAAAAAAAAAAAAGAAAAAAAAAAAGATGTTTGAATTTTGTATTCATTGTAACATTCTTTTTATTTTAAAATTTGGGAAAATCCTCTTTGTTTACAACTCAGCATGAACAGCTAGAAAGATTCATAGTGAATGAGACAAAAAAAAATATACATATTAGGTTAAGTAACTATTTTTCAGACTGATGGATTTATTAATTACAGCAGGAGAGGGATCAATCTACATTTATAATCTTTCTCAATTTGAGCAAGCATTAAAAATTAAAGCTGTGATCATATTGATTGGAACAGCAAGTTTACAATGTTTCAGTGGCAATTTCAGCATGATAATAGGGACTAAAGCGAAATACTGTATTATGTTAACCTAAACCTAGAGCCCAAGGTGCTAGAAGAGACTCACAAACTAGCCACTAAAAGTGAGGGAGCAGTGATTTTTCGTCTTATGCTCCTGTTTACACAACGTTTTGCCTGCCTCTGTCACTCATTGCAGACTAACAGCCCACTCCATCATCAGGTAGCTGGTAGATGCAGTTCATTTTTACATGGGTTTTGGCCAAATTCGGAAGCAGCACTAAGCGCAGGCTACAGAGAGCCTGAAACACAGGCACCATTTCCCTTCAGATCCGAGAAGTGCAAACTCCACAGATGACACGGCAACATCACACACTGGCAGAACAAACAGAATTCATCTTTGCTGACGCCTATAGAAATTAACTGAGGTAAATGAGATACTGAAAGGCTGCTTGGTTCTTCCCTGAATGAACAAAAACCTGCCAAAAAGCACAAGGAAATAACCAGAAATGGCCAGAACTCAAATTTAACAGTTAAGAACAAAAGAAATATTTCCATTAGTTTACACTAATATCCATTAGTACAGGATTTCCTGTAATGATAAACTACTAGTCAGCATTTAATTAAAAAAAAATCTACTGTAAAAGTGATCGAGAAAAGACAATATATGCTACACTGAAGATAATTAAAAACATAACTAGCAGTATGCCTTCTCCCTCTTACTGGAAGATACTGACACTGTAAGATAAGGGAAAGGTATTTTAGTTTGGCTTTCTATAAAAACAGCCACAAGGTCAGACATGAAAGGGCCCAAGTTAGAGACAGGACAATTTGCATTAATTAAGCCCATTATCTTCTCTCAAATTCTGTTATCTCACGACTTAGAAACTCCAGAAAGGAGGAGACTGGTATATTTTTTTGTATACTATACAAAATCATTCTCTTCTCTACATATTGTTGTGTTCTTCAGCTAGATATAGAAATCTGTCATTATCCTGCAGTAACAGACAAAGCCTTTTTGAAAAGGAAGCACGATTTGAAAGGAATAAAATATAACTTGAGAATTAATACACATGAAGCTACACATGTGGCTATAGTTAGCACGATTTTGAATACTTGTTAACAAAATCAATTGACATTAGACACTTTCCTTATCACTTACGGTAAGTTTGGAGTTTTGTGACTGAAGATTTTTAACATTTTATCCGAGTATTAACAGAATGTAATTTCAGCTCTACTCTACAATGATTATTTATTGTCCTAGACACTTGTATCACAGAATGCATTATTTGCATCTCAAATCTTCAGTATAATAGGATGATACAATGCAAATATTTCAGTCTTACAAGTGAAACAGCACAATTCTGTTGCACAGAAAGGCAAATAAGAACTGCAGAGAAGTCCTTCTGGGTGTTGGGTTACATTACTTATTATAGAAGCAGGCAAACAGTATCGTAAACTGATCATGATCCATTTTAAACTTTGTTAGGGCTTTCAGTTTGAGAATTTTTGCCTTTACCACTCCTACTGGTAGGCCGTTCCAGAAACTCACCATTTTGGTAGTTAGACATCTTCCAGCCTCCAGCATCAGTTTATTCATTGCTAGATTACACTGCCCCATGCTCTCTCTTCTCCCACAATCCACTTGAAACCAATGAGATTAGTCAAATGAATAAAAGAAACTGGAAATTCATGCATTAAATACTTTTTAAAGAACTTGTTCTTTAAATAAGAACAGAATAGATAGTTAATTATTAGACATTTAATTATTTCCCAAACACTGAACATCTATTCAAATTAGTTTCGCAGACTAGTGGTGATTGGATTTCTGCCAAAACACAAGAATAAAGACCTAATATTTAGTGTCGTGAGGCTCATAACTTTGTAAATACAATCTTACAAAAATGAAAAGAAAAATAAGCAATGCTTTTATCAATTTAATTCCAACAATACTCTGCCTGTTAACAAAAGATAATCATAGCAACCACTTTGATACACATTTCTTATTACCACATAAGATGCACTTCACAGAATTATGGCTTGAGGGGCCATTAAATCATTTGTATAACACTGTATGCAGATAAACCACCTGCATATTCAAGATCATAAATTCACCTAATTACTGCTGCACTAAGATGCATCAATTGCATATAGCTAAAACATCTCTCCAAGGGAGATATCCATGCTCAATCAGAAATGTCAGGAAATGGGGAATCCAACACTGGCCTTACACCTTTGCTCCAGTAATTTAACTAAAAAAAAGTATGTTAATTTTATTCTGAAGTATCTCATCTCAATTCACTGTTTAAAAATGAAAGGACATTATTTCCATAGTTCAACTTCTATTTCCTAGTGACTCTTGATTTTGATTCCTCCTGAAGTAAAACACCCTGACTATAGTACCTTTTCTGCCTGTGTACTTCAGCTTCACAAACTCACCACTCCATTGTTTACGTATCTCAGGTCACTTACACACTTTTCCCCACAGGTTTGCACTGGGTGTTCATGTGAAAAAAAAAAAAACCTTTAATCTCGCACAAAGTGCAGTTTCACTCTCGAGTCACTGATAACCATTCAAGATCTTTATGCTCTGACATGTATTCACTCTTCCTACAGGTGTTGTACTCGCTTGCACTAAAATGCATTTTGTTTAAACCAATTCAGTTAACAGATGTTGGACAGTCTGACATAACCGTTATCTGTCATTTCACCAGTCTTCATTCCATTTCCTTACCAAAACTATCATTTCAAAAAGTGCAATCACATCAGCTGGCTTTTTAGAGCAGATTCTGCTACCAGATTCTCACCCAGGCTGAGTTAGACTGTCTTCCAGAACATAGGCTGCCGTTTCCAGCAACATGTTATATTGTTCAAATAAGTCTGGCAGAGTCTGACCCTCGCCAGGGAAAGAGTAACTTGCTTTTATTTTTTCAGAGTCCATTTCTAGCAAACTCACCTGTATCTCCCAAAAAAAAAAAAAAAAAAAAAAAAAAAAAATTGTATTTTTTTTAAATGCAGCATGCCAGATTCATGGTTAGTGTACATCACTCTCCAATGAAAAAAGCAGGTTAATAGGCACTCAGCTCTCAGGAGAGCTCATGAAGGTGGTTACTGACTGACAGACTGTCACTGAGTCAGCTCTACCAGATTGATTAGGAAGGATATTGTGCTTCTCAACTACTTCCTATGGAAGCCAATTCTCACACTGTAAAGGAAATCAGAAGAGAAAAAAAATGCTCTTACTACCAGTTAAGATCTGAACAAACAGCTACTCACACCCAGAAATGTGTGATGGTGGAAGTCTTTTTAGTATACTTCAGACAGTAATTCTAACATATTACAACAGGGAGGTTGTTTGCCATTCTTTAATCAATTTCATGTTTTCCCAGGAAATATTTATACTCATTATCCAATTTGTTTCTCTTTTATGTATAATTTTCAAAATTTACAGCTTACAGTCACAGTGAGCTGTGAATTACAGTTTTGTTTTATTCCACAATATTTTTACGGTCTAGATATCATCGACGATTAAATTAAATCACATGGTCCTTTACACAAAAAGAAAAGATTACGGTATAGATATTTTCACATTCTAATTCTCTCCGTTCATTTGCTTAAAAAAGAACGAAAAATTATCTGCAGCATTTACCTGTAGAAGGCTGGAGGAGCAGCTTCCCTCATCCCAAAGCTGCCCTGCTCATTTTCAAGGTAGTAGGGTACCTGTTGGCTGTGGTGATGGATGAAGGGTGAGAGCTGGGGTGCCGTTTGCAAGAACACCACCGGACTTGGTGGGACATTGTTCAGCGAGTGAAATCCTGCCAGGCTGCTGGACCCGAAAGATTCCGAAGTAGGGGCATAACTGAGAGTAGTAGAGCTGTACACCGGAGCCGTAGTACCAAAATCATAAGTGGTCCCTTCTGGGTAGTTAAAAACGCCCGTCTTGTTGCTCTCCACGTACATGTCGCTGAGCGATCGTTCCAGGGGAATCTTCAGCTGAGGTCTGCTCAGCGTCTCCAGTTCAGTGCCTTGAATCTGGTGCAGCAGGGTAACTCCAGAGGTTTTGGTGTGAAGGGTCATGGTCAGTGCTAATGGCAGTGAGCAGGGAACATATCTGCTTTTACTGTCAACAGCGAGATCGGCAGCTGGCAGCCCACCTAAAAAAAACACCAGAACCTATTCTGAGGCTCAGCAGAAATCATAATAAAGCAGCGTTACGCAGGTATTCCTCTAATCTCGGCAAGGAGGAGGACACAAACAAATGCAGAGTGAGCACTGAAAACGCGCATTCTCTCTCCCTCTCCCTCTCTCTAACTTTTAGGAACTCCTCATCTGTGCTAATATGCATTACAGGGTGCTGGCCGCGGGCCAGGAACTCTTGCCTTGTGCCGCCGTTGGTTTAAACATCACTTCAGAAACAATTAGGTTTGGAGTTATACCAAATAATTGCCCCACTAACGTTACTTCATCTTTCCTAGTCGTTTAATTTTTCACTTCGGGGTAGCCAGCGCTCTGCAGCAACTAACGGGAAAGAAGACGTAAATCCAAGCAGGAAGAGTAGTCCAGTGGCCTGGCAGATTACTGCCTTTTATTTCCTCAGCAGGCTCCAATCTATCTCTGCTTATCTCGCCTCCTGTTTGATTCATTTTTGTGTTTGCTAGAAATATGTAATGTGTACATTGTCGTGACCCTGGGTAGGACTATGCTGTAACTGAGATAGAGCAAAGCAGAATCTGTGTGTGCAAGCGCGTGCATCTCTGTCTATCTGTGTGTGTCTGTGTGTAACAAGTATCAGTCAATAAAAATAAAACAAAATTAAAAGGTCTACGATATCTATGTGGAAGAAAAGGTTTATAATGCACTTTCATCAGTACTAGCAACTTGAAGTTAACAGAGTGTAAAAGTAACATTTAAAAGTAAGGAAAAGATTTAGATTAGCCTAGAAGTTTCTATCTACTCCTTTTTAGGCTGTAAAATGATGAAAGAAAGCATCATTCAGACTTTGTCAAGAGAAGACCCTAAAAGTTAGGAAAAAAGGATTGCATGACACATGAATTGAATACAAAAAGTTCTTTTCCCTGTGAACAAAAGCTCAGTAAACCTGTATTTTTAAATCAGCCTGGAAAATCAAGTAATCTAAAATAATCAAATGGTATTGCCTTTAAAATAAACTGAAATGCCTTTCAAAGTTATATTTAGAAGAAAAAAAAAAAGAAGAGAGAGAATATAATGAAAAGGTGGGGCATGCATGCTTCATCTTGCAACCTCATTCCGTATAATTTTAACTTTGCACAAACCAGTTCTCCTGAAACAGCTAAATGAAAACCTCCAGAAACTGCTTCAAGTTCCCTAGCTTTACTGCTGCGGTCTGTGGTTCAGTCCGTGAAATAGGTTAATGCCAACCCTAAATGCATTAATGTATGGGCTCCGGTTAGTATGCTTTGAATACCAGCAAAGTCTATGCTGTACTTATCAACTCCACAGTTATCCAGCTCAACCTTCAAAAAAGCCAAGATAACGAAAAACTGAACATGCAGGTCACTAATAGTTTCAATAAAAGTTTACTAAAAGTGGTTTTATTTTAGTAATAATGCTATGTTTTCAGAACTTCTACTAAAATAGACAAAGTTATTTATATTTGCAAGACTATTCTGAAGCAATCTGCATTTTCACCTCGGCAGGCACACAGCTAAGGCAGCAGCACATACATAAATATGGACTTGATAGATTTCCTCACCCACCCGGCCACCCTCTCTACCCTGTTCAAATTTCAGGTTGTAGACTTTGATCAAAGAGATAAGCTTGTTTAAATAACGCTGGACTAAACATGTTCCCGGTTAAAAAAAAAATAAATAAAAAAAACAATCAGACAATCATACCAAGCAGTTCAGAAAGTCTTCGAAGAGTTATTCTGAAAATATGCCAGACAGTGTGAGAGAAAAAAAAGAAAGCCTGTGCATGTTTGCATAGAGTGGGCGAATGTGCATCTGCAGAGACTCGCAAAACAGCAAGCAAGCACAGCTCTCAGCAGCCAGGCTGCTGGGCTACACAGACCGAAATGAATGGCACTTACGAGTTTAAGGCCAGCCACTCTGATATAGATTTCATTTCATGCTTCAGTAATACATTAAAAAAGCATTACCTCGTATTAAACAGCATAATCTGAGAATTAATGTGAATCTGCCTGCCATAAGAAGTACTCACTTCTGTAGTGTGCTACAAAATGGACTTGAAATTTTTATTTAAAGCATTATCCAATGTATACACTATTTTGGAATTACTACATTGACATGCAATAAAATGCTCCAGCAGAATATCTACACAAAAGACAGAAGTGTAAGCGTGCACACAGAATTGACTTCTGAGTGCATCTTATGCAACCTCAGTGCTCCTTACTTGTGGTTTTTCAAAATCTCATTAAATATTTTGGGAGAGTTATGTGTTCTCAGGGAGACAACTACTTAAAATTTCCACCATAGGCAACTGGCATTAAAACGCACGGTAGGGTTAAGCAAAAGCACCATCACTTCTGCTCTGTACCAGTTAAACTAGGGAACGTCGGAGCAGCTTTCCACAAGCCCATGTGGAAAATTACAGTCCTACCCCCTAAAAGGGCTCAGCAATAGATAGCTGCAGCATCCCAGCAGCACACAGCCTGGTACACATCTTGGAAGAAAAAATGTGAGTGCCACCAACAAGGTGTTAGGGGCCGGCTGGGAATCCCTGTGATAGCATCCTGTAATGTCTGGGAAACTTTCTCTGTGGAAAAAAAAAAAAGAGCAAGAAAGGGCAACAGTGAGGTGCAGGGGTTAGTCAAGCCCAGTCCCAGGAAGAAGGTGAATTTTTCATTTGCGCGCACTGCATAAAATCAATTTTTCATTCTGCAAACCACATGTGGGATTTTTAGATAAAAAAAAAAGCTGTGAAATGCAACAGACTATTGGGGGGAGGGGGGTATTTTTCTTCTCCTGCATGGTGATGACTGTCCTGCTTGCTCCAAATTAACACGTGTTGCAAATTCACCCTGCTTTAGAGATGGCATTAGCGGTGTCTGCTTGTGGGCTCGTCCTCCAGAAAAATGAGACCAACGTTTCTAAAACCTCGTCTTTGTGCTTAAAGGCCAGGACTTACTGCACCACCCAGTTTAATCACTTTGGTCTATTAGATGTCAGTTTTTGCATGTTATGAGCTCAATATGGAAATATGTACAGGATATAGCAATAATATTTGGTACTTTTTACCAGTGGACACAAAGTCTATGCAAAAACTTGTTTTTGCTAAATCCCATTTCATGTATGCCTTTAAAAATACGCAGGTCTAATACAGAAGGGGTTGCCCCATCCACTGTGTATTTTAAAAAAAAAACACATGTAGTAACGACAGAGTAAATAAAAACATGAATTGGCTGCTTCATTTCCAGTGCTAGACAGAAGTGTTCAAAAAATACTTAGTCAATGGGAAATCTACCTTTTCAGATTTTGTAATTTCTCCACTAATGTGTATTCAACTGCAGCCAAGCCGCCCTATCTATTTCTTTCACCTTCATAAAGGCCTAACACCGCTTTGGAGCACATACCACAGAAGAAAGTTGTCTATCCCACTCTTCCTCAGACACCCATAAAAACCAGGGAAGCTGGTTCTACAAAGTCTGAAGACTTGCTAAATTTATATCAGGTATAGATTTGGGTTTTTTGCTGTATTTCTGAAGTTTGGGAAGACACAAATAAAATTTATGCTGGTTTTGACCCATCTAGATTCATGGATATATGATATGTATGCATATGTTAACATAGGGAAGAAACAGGAGCGAACAAGGCCACTGCGACTGAGGATCACTACAGACATGTTGGCAAGGAAGGACAAAGCAGAAACTGCTTCTTCATACACAGTGATTTTTAGTGAGGTTAAAGGGAAACAGTTGAGGAGTCAATAAAAACAGTTTTCTTTTTTTCAATTTCTGAAACAGCGAGGATTTAGACACAATCCTTCTCATGGAAATAAGAAATGAATTGATTAAATGAATGGAAGTGATTGATTAAATCCTGTGTTGCCCTTTTTTAAAATCTCAAATGTCAGAGATTCAAAATCTCAAATATGCCAGAGTTCCAGTGCCCAACTCAGATTTTTCCAGAGTGAGAAATTTACTCTAAATTACACTAAGAAAATACCAAATGCAGTAACATTAAAATTGAATCATATTTCTGTGGCTTTGTGGTTAAATTAGCATCATTTAGAGGTGAAGAATATTTAGGTATGTTTCTAAAGGCAAATTTTGCTCATTTCAATCCATTGATGAACAGCTTGCTTCTAGTTTTTACATTTCTGTCTTTTTTATTTTTCTTTTGTTGTTGTTGACAAACTAGAGTGATTAGATTAAACTAGCAGAGTCTTGCATAGTGCAGTCTGGCTCAGCTGGCCCATCAGTCCAACACTCTTACCAGATACAAACAGGAGGGTACTGAATCAAATTCAGGATTCTTACATGAACATGTTTTCTCTTCAAAACTGGAACATAGGTTTAAAAAAAAAAAAAAAAAAAAAAAAAAAAAAAAAACC